>CABHPP010147087.1:0-51466 GCA_902168425.1 Peromyscus attwateri
TAGACCACACTAGGAGGAACATGAAAGAGAGAAGTGCTAAGTGTGATCTGATGAACTGTGGAGGACTAGCTCAAGAGATTTCAGAAGAGAATTGTTGTATGTGGCCTAGACACCATTCTTGTGATATTTTGGTGAAGAATGTGGCTGCTTTTGCCCTTGTCCAAAAAGTTTGCCTTAGGCTAAAGTGAAGAATTTGGATTAATTCCATTGGCAAAGGAATTCTCAAAACAGTCTAGTTTTGACTTTGTTATGTAGTTATTAGTGTTTACTCTAATGAAGATTTATAATAAAATGGATCAAGCTGAGCAGGGAAAAATACAAAATGTAAAATTTAAGGAGGAAAGGAGTACCAGAAAGTGGAATGGTGCTAAGTGCTTTGTTCAGGAAGATAATAAAATTAAGAAATTAAATAAAGGGAGTGATGACCTCAGGGAAAGATCCCACCCAGCTAAATTTCTAACTTGTGAAAAGGAATTAAAGAAAAGCTTGGAGCCAGGTGTGGTGTTGCATACTTTAATCCCAGTACTCCAGAGGCAAAGGTTAATGGATCTCTGAGTTTGAAGTCAGCCTGGTCTACAGATCCAGTTTTAGGACAACCAAGTTTAGGCAATGAAGGAAATCATGGGCAACAGAAGCTGGCGAAGATGTATTTGAACAAGGGGCCATGCTCCAGCCCTAGTAAGCTGCAGAGTTTGGCAGCTTTGACCATGTGTTCCTGGTTTTATAGTCAAGGATAGAAGACAAGTTATGCAATATTCCTTTGCTACCAGGGAAAGCCACTGAGGCCAGGCATGTGTCCGGGGTGTTCTTGGACAAAGGCCAAGAGAGGTCAGTGTATGAAGCTATGAAGGAGAAACCTGGATTGTCTTGAAGCCCCCAAGATGTTAGAGATGCCAGAGTTGTGGCATACCTGTCAAGGAAAGCTGTTAACAGGGAGTGGAACCAGCCCAAGAGAATGAAGTGTGTTACAATCAACAAAGCTGAAAGGAGCTGGAGATCTGAAGAGTGTTTTGACATCAAACATGGAGATGCAAAGTTTGGAGTTTGTCCAGCTGGTTTTTGGTATTCCTTTTATCCAGTGTTTCTTCATTATGCTCCCTTCCTTATGTTTTGGGATGGTAATGTATATCCTGTGCCATTGTATATTGGAAGTATGTGATCAGCTTTTTGATTTTGGTTTTATAGGGGATCACAGTTAAGAGATTTCATGAATCTCAAAAGAGACTGAACTTTGGACTTTTAAACATTATTAAGACTATGCAGACTTTTGAAGTTGGACTAAATAAATTTTACGTTATGATATTATTATAACATTATGGGGGCCAGGGAGTGGAATGTGGTAGTTTGAGTATAATTGGCTCCCATAAACTCACAGGCAGTGACACTATTAGGAAGTGATACTTTGTTGAGTAAGTATGGCCTTGTTGGAAGAAATATATCATGGAAGGTGTGGGATTTGAAGTCTTACATGTGCTGAAGCCATGCCTAGAGAGCTAGACCACTTTCTGTTGCCTGCACATCAAGATCTGCAATGCTTAGCTCCTTCTCCAGCACCATGTCTGCCTGCTCACCACCATGTGTCACCATGATGGTAAATGACTAAACCTCTGAAAATGTAAGCCACCCTAGTTAAATGGTTTTTTTCCTTTATAAAAGTTACCATGGTCATAGTGTCTCTTCAAAGCAACAGAAACCCTAAGGCACGTACACCATTGTAAAGTCTTACACACACACTGAATATGGTTGAGATTTTTGATGAAATATATAGTTGGGTGAATTTAGGGAAAAAAGCATGCACCCAGCCAGCTATGACACTGAGCCCACTCTGCTTGGCTTCTGGGGGAAGAACTAGAATGCCAGGCAGGTGACACTTGTGAAGGAGGGGTTTGTTTTTCCAGGTGACCAAGACAATTAAAGATGAGAAGGCCTTTTGAAAAGGACTCTTCTCAGCAAATTCACCCACTTATGTAGAAAGAACATGTTCAAATTCAGTGATAAAATTTTTGATTGGCCATCTTTAACCAAATGCTTAGTTGTTCTCATGACTTTTGAGACCAGAGAATTATGTGCTGTGATTGAATTTCCATTTGAAAGGAAGGAAATACAAAAGATGTATCAGTCTGAAGTGATCAGCTTCTATGTTCTTGATATTTGAAAGGCAGTGACCCTTTGGGGGTGAGAAAGAGTTGCAAATGAATTTAAAGCACTATCAGAAACCCAGCAGAGTTCCTTCCATGACACTATGGAGTGGGGCTCTTACAATGGCAGTCCAGAGGCTGGAGTGGTGGATCAGAGGACAAGAGCATTTGCTGTGCATGCTTGAGGACTTGGACTCTGTTGTGGTGGAAAGAGGTAGATCTGGGAAACTCACTGGCCATTCAGGAGAACAGACACAGCAAGCTTCCAGTGAGAGACGCTGTGTCAAGGGAATAAAGGCAGAAAGCACTTAGGATGGTACATCATCCCTATATCCTCTTCCAGATTGTGTATGTGCTGGCAGAGGTAAACATACCCCACACTCAGGTGCTTGCACTACACACACTAGCACAAACACACACCTACACATACCATGCTCTCTCACACACACACATACATACACACCACACATCATGCATTCACACACACATACATACACTACACATACACAAACACATAAATAAAATAAACATATTTAAAAAACAATCTACTTTTGCTGCAACTGATTTGTCATTATATCTTTTGAATAGCAAAAATAGGAATTATCATTGCTTAGTCTTGTTATTTTTCAGGCACTTCCCCAGAATTCTTTAAATCTATTTTTATTTGTTTTCATAGAGTTTCATTGAATTTTTACAAATCCTCTGATATAGATATGGAAACTGTCAATCACATTTTACTGAATAAGAAAAGACAAGACAGATGCAATGAAACCCATGCCTAAGATCACACAGCTAGTATTTCAGCTAAGAACTGAGCTTCTGCAGAATATCCTAAACATCCACCAGTCATGGGCAGACTTGGTTAGCTCATCAAGGTCTGTGAACAGAAGTCGCTACCCCTATCTACCTGATTCCACCTTTCTGTTCATTACTTTGTGTGTGTGTATGTGTGTGTGTGTGTGTGTGTGTGTGTGTGTGTGTGTGGTTTGTTAATCAACAATCCCATATTGGGCAGTTCACAACTACCTACTTGTACCACCAGCTCCAGTGGATCTGACACCTTCTTCCTGCTTCTGCGGATGTTTGCATGTACATGACACTACACAGACACAGAAAAATACCTACGTATAAGCAATGCGTCTTTTTAAAAGTGAAAATTATTTAAAACTCATGATAAAATAGTTACTTGCTCTAAAACTTTGGTAACTTTTTGTCTTGTATGTCTATACTAAAATAAGAGTTTGTATGCATGTGTATGTACCAGTAAAGCACTTGATCACACTTTCATTATATTCACAAAAAGTATTATAAACACTGCACAAGGCTGCACTTTGATTTCCTTTTATAATCAAGTATGTACCTTAGTTGCAGATGGCTCAGTGCATAAGAGTGCATAAGCATGAGGACCTGAGTTCAGATTTACAAATCTAACTAAAAATACCAAGCATGGCCACATGTATACATGCAACCCTAACGTTGTTGGAGCATGGAGCTACTAGGATCCCTGAGGCTTGCTGGCTGCTAGTCGACAAAGCAGGACACTGGGTGACTTCCTCTGGCCTCTTCATGTGCACAGATATATAATCTACACAAAGATGTGTGCATATACCACATACAAATGGGCCACACACTCATATACCCTAAAAATGCCAATTAATGTATATCTTTTTGTTTTGTTTTGTTTTGGTTTTGGTTTTTCAAGACAGGATTTCTCTGTGTAGTTTTGGTGCCTATACTAGATCTCGCTCTGTAGACCAGGCTGGCCTCAAACTCACAGAGATCCGCCTGGCTCTGCCTCCCAAGTGCTGGCATTAAAGGCGTGTGCCACCACTGCTCGGCTCAATGTATATGTTACATGTGAGTCTATACCTAGGAATATATTAAGTTTAATTCCTTGTAATAAATACGGCTATTTCTATTATATGTTTATAACATATAGCATCTATACAATGATATACTAATGCAAATTTAAATTATCTTTGAAACTGTCATTGAAAAACACTGAAACAAACTTTCCTTGTAAGTAGTGACATTTTGTGACAGTTTATCCAATGGATATATTCCCAATCTCAGCAAATACAATAATAATGCTTTTAAAATAGATGAGGACAACTGGTAAGCAGTTTAGCAATCCACACTTATACCCGGTTTGAAGACAGTGTCTCTGTAATTTCTGCACTCGGTGTTAGCCATCTCTGATGAGTGCACAGATGATCAGCGATGTCACAGTCTTCATGTCTTTTGTTTATTTTTTTGTATTTCTCTAATGACTTGCTCTTCAGCAAGACTGCTTTTGGAAGTGAGCTACTTACATGATAGTTCCTATTACCTAGCAAGTGTAGTCCCTCTGGGCAAAGTTAAAAGTTGTGGACAAAGGAAAAAAAAACTGAATCCAGGCCTAATTTTGAAAAGCAAAATAAAAATCTAGGGAGGTGCAAATTAGATGCAAGCATGAGGACATGAGTTTGATCTCCAGAACCCATGTGCAGGCCAGGTACAGTAGCACACCCCTGCAGCTTCAGTGGTACTGGGGGTAGTGGCAAGGTGGGAGGCCTGCAAGGCTTGTTGGCCAGCCTGCCCAGTCAGTGAGCTCCAGGTTCAGTAAGATACCTATCCTCAAAAACGTGGATCACCTCAGCAGTACTCTGCCATAAATACATTATTTAGACTTCACAAGGACCACATTGTCATTGAGTGCAGACTTGACTAACATGACGCATTAGTGAAGAAATAGGTGCGAGGAACCAACACCAGAAGACAAAGGCAGAAACTGTATTTTCTATCATGCTAAAACTCCTTGTTCCAGAACACAGTAGGGGGAAGACAATGAGAAAAGGGCACGCATTCAGGAGGTGGTAGCAACTTAAATTGGAGTGAAGTAAAGAGAGGTTGTAATTGGAAAGGGCTGAAAGGATGGATTAGTACATAATAGACAGCTAAAGACATATCCAGGGTATTTGAATTCTGAAATATCACCAATGTGCTCCTTTTATAGCTCTCATCAAGAATGTTATGGCTTCCTGTGGCTATGATAAATAGAGCAAAATTGGGGAAAATCTTTCTTAATTCAGTCAATTTATACCTACTATGAATTGAAGGTCTCCGAAGGAAAAACCAGGAAGCAGAGAGAGGGAGGGGGCAGGGAAAGTTGAGGGGGCAAGGAGAGTTGAGGGGGTGTGGAAGCAGCACTTGTGTTAAATAGTCTAAAAGGACAAAGGGCTGAGATTAGGGAGAATTAAAATATTCTTGACCAGAGCCAAATTACCAGGAGCTATTTTTAAGTCCCTTTAAAAGCTATCATTGTCCACCCCTGTTCCTGACCTAACTTTCTGGTGATCATCAATCCTTACAACTTATTCATAGAAGAGCACAAATTTCACCAAACCAAAAGTTAAGAATGTCATCAGGTATCCTCAGACCCCCATCATCACCCCCAAGCTTTGTGGTAACCTGATTCTCTGTGGCCTCCACCACTGCATCTGGGAAACACTTTGATTTATGACTTCCTTTGGCCTATAACAAATAAAAACCTCAAGTAACCACCTGCATAGTGAAGGATGGTATTTGCGGAAAGTCTATGTTTGCCATCCAGTTATTCATAGTTGGCTCCAGAACAAACTATCTCTTCCTTTTCTTTGAGTTCAGAGGATGTTTTTGTGTCCACACCACGTACTAAAATCCCTCTAATAAGTTTTCATCATTTACCTATGGCAAATATATACTTAGTAAAAGGACAATCATAATGACTGAAAGTCCCACAACCAATCCTGTCTACCAGATGGGCCTTTGTGTTCAAATGCTTACAGGTTGGTTTCTATGTATGTAGTTCTTACCATATATTTAAAGAGATAGAGATAGAGAGGGGGGGGGGGAAATTATCAGTTGGATACTTTCACAGTAATATATGTATGTAGTTGTGGCTGGAAAAACATAACGTGGTCTCTTTGTCCACATGTTGGTAATGGAGGAAGCAGGGTTGCTCAAGTGGAGTGGAGGACAGAGAAGTCTGAAGAAGGAGCTAATGGGATTACTGAGATCCTCCATTACACCAGCTCTCCTAGATGGGGTTTTTATTGCTGTGATAAAACAACATCACCAGAGCAGCTTGAATTGGAAAAGGTTTAGTTCATAGTATAGCTTGTAATACATAACATAGGGACATCAGGACAGGAGCTCAAGCAGGGCAGGAATCTAGGGGCAGTAACTGATGCAGAGACCATGGAGAAGTGTTGATTACTGGCTTGTTCCTCAAGGCTAGCTCTGTCTGCTTTCTTATCCTCCCTAGTACCACCTGTCCAGCAATACAACTGAACCCAGTGAGCTGGGACCACCCACATCAAGCACTATTCAAGAAAGCACACCACAGACTAATCTGGGGGGGCGTTTCAAAAACTGAGGTTCCCTCTTCCCAAATGACTCTAGCTTGAACCAAGTTGACATAAAATACACCAGTGTATAAAACCACACCCTTAGATGGAATAAATGTCTTTGGATATTCTGGGATCATTTAAATTAAGCATAAATACTTGTATTATTACTGAGCACTACTATTGGAGAATAATGTTTTTTTGTTCTAGTCTCTACTAATGAACTAATCTGGACTGTACTATGTTTAGACTTATGTGGACAGGCATTGGGTAATCATACATACAATGAATGTGGCAGGTTAGAGTCAAGTTAGAAGGTATAAACCATATGTGAAACTGAAGCCACAGAAAGCCACAGATAGAATGGTTCGCTTGGTAGTTATAGGTTAAAAAACAACAACAACAAAAAACAAAAACAAAAACACAGAAGATGAACAGAAATAACAGGCATGTAACTCCTGTAACCCATTGATCTGAGGAATGTGAACAACTAATGAATGAATTTGGAATTTGGATTATTTCCCTTGTTCCCTTTTGAATGAAAATTTTCTCTTGCTAGGCTAACCAAGAACAATGGTCCAGTGTGGGAGAAATAGCCAGACAGGACAAGCCAGCATCCTGCTAAGGAAAATACCTTTATGCCATGTTGAAGATCTGGAGCCGAAGATATGGAGCACTGGATAAAATAGTTTCTGTGCAAAAATGAAGACCTGAGTTCAATCTCCAGCATGCCCTACTCCATTAAAAAAAAAGCCAGTCATGCAGTCATGGTGGCAAATGCCTGTAAGCCTAAGCCCAGAACTGGAGTGGCAAAGACAAGAATCTCTGGAACTCATCAGGGAGCCATACTCGTGCAAGCAACCCTGATTGAATGAACACACACACACACACACACACACACACACACACACACACACACACAGTCATATACTGTGCTTATCTAGTATGTTCCAGACTCTAGGTTTGACCCACAGTACTGCCAAAATTCTACACAATGTTATAAACGTGATCAAGATTGCATGGCCTTTATCAGCTCTGAGCTCTGGCTTTCAGAAATGTTGGATTAGATACATGCCATGCACTGAGAAAGGTCATGAGAGATAGAAGGAAACAAAAAGAAATGGCAGAATTGTAGGTGCTTGCCAATGTTGAAAAGTCAGTGAGCTTACAACATAACTGACTTCTGTTTAAAAAAAATGAAGGAAAAATGTGGTGGAATCTAGCAATATATTATCTAATGGTGTGCTGGCTGAATGCTCTTTGAATTTTGATTCTCGTATTTGGCTTATAAACGTATTTTAATTCTATGTATTTAATATAAAACAAGAACAGGAGGGGCAAGTTGGAGATGAAGATGATATATAACTCACAGTTCTCTTCAAGTAGGAGATGTATTAGAAGCAAAAGATCTCAAGGCTGTGATTGGGTCTCAAGGTGAGAGCAAGAGCATTACAAAGAAACAATTTGATATATAGTGTGTAGGGGCCCCCAAAATAGCTTGACCACACAGCAGCCATGACAGGCTTAGGGACCCAGACACAGCTTCTGTGACAGGCTTGCTGGCAGGCAATATCCAGATCCAGGAAAAGCCTTAAGCTGATACTACCCAGGCATCTACCCAGGGGTGAGGCAGTACCTGACATCCCAGACATTCCAACCATTATATAAGGTGGCCAGATGCCCTTGTGTCTAACACACCTATTTTTGTTTTACAGATATCCCTAGACAATTGTTGCCAATCAGGGTCCTGGACCCTGGAAATCCCCTCACCCCAACCTCTGCTATGATAAAACTCTGCCCCACCTGAGCTCAGGGCTCTCTGCTCTCACCACTGTGTCGGACAGACAGAGGGACCAACCTCCGGAGCTCGAAATAAAAGGCTCTTTGCTTTTATATGTGGGATTCAGTCTCCATGGTGCTCTTTTGGGGGTCCCCGTGATCTGGGCATAACATATAAAAATCTAGACATGTTAGGGTTAAAGGGAAGGAGAGACTTACCTTTAGAACCTGGAGGGGTAGTTCATTAAGAGTAAGAATGAGACATACACACACACACACACACACACACACACACACACACACACACACACACAGAGTGCCTTAGTTAAGCTTTGGCTTACATGCTCCAAATTATAGGTTAGCAGGAAGCAGGAGGCCCAACCTATCTAGGCCTTCTGGTCACACAGCACACAAACAGCAAATTTATCTTAGCACGACTAATCACAGACAGCCTGTTCACTTGATCAAGCCCATGCATCCTGAGGGGCCCTGAATAACAAAACACGAGGGGAGGGGGAAGCCAGCAGAAAAATCTTTTTTGTGGGATTTTATGTAAAAGGGAAGGAAGGCTACCCTATAAAGTAATAATGAAACTTGGGAGATGTCTGGGTAAGATTCTGCACCCAGAGAACTCAGTTAATGAGGAACAGGGGAGGGACATGCGTGACAGAGGACAGATGGCTTCAACTGACCTGAGCATGTCTCCACCAGGCCCCTGTCCTTCCAAGACCATCAGTACGAATGGTGGCATTCTTTTGTCTTCATGACTATTGTTTTGGTTTGGGAAGACACATTTGTCTCTCACGTATTTGACAAAAGAACTTCAAATTATGACAACAAAAATCTAATGGTATCTGAGATGTAGTGAACTCTTGGTATGTAAAAAGTGTTTTCAAGTGAACTCTTTCTTCACTCAGCCGTCACAGTGCTCCAAGGTAGATACTGTTGTTATTCAGTTTTTACAAATGAAAGTTACTGAGGGCAGGGTGTCTGTGGAATAAGTACCTCACAGTAAGTCCACATGTTCAACTTCAAGAGTTGATCAAATCAATTAATTAAGTGTTTCCAGAACAACTGAGCTGTTTCATTAGGATTATTTTGTACTTCCTCATATGGTAACAAGAAGACCTCTAAAGCTCTGCCAATTAGATTATGATCCATTATTAAAAAGGCCATGAAGGGCTGTAGCTAGGTAATAAAGTTCTTATGTCCTATTCATGAGGCTCCAGGATAGAGTCCCATAACTACCAGAAAATAAAAATTTTAAAAAGGTCATGAACTAAGTTGAAGACATTAGTAGTGTGGGGCCCATCACACAGGTATTTTTTTTTAATGATTATTACATTTATTTATTTTGCATGTGTATGTAATGCCGCTATCCGTAAGTGGAGATCAGAGGACAATTATGAGAATCAGCTTTATCCTTCCACCATGTGGTCCTGGGGATTGAACTTAAGTCATCAAGCTTGGCATCAAGTGCTTTAACCCACTGAACCACTTGGCTGGCCTTAGTCTATTTATTTGAAACGAATTGAAAGCGGTTTACCTAGAATTTATCAAGCATTTCCCCTTCCACTTCATTTAGGGCACTGTTTAGTATGGCAGTCACTAAAACTCAATGGAGACAAAGAATAGCATTAACATAATTGATTAGTATCAATTAGAATATATTCCCTAGAAATGGGTGCTTTTCTGTCTGATTCTTGACAGTATCTCGGCTATTTTAGCAAATAGGAAGATTGAACATCTGTCAGTTTGGAAACCAGCACATCTGCCTCGATTACGCACAAATACACTCAACTGAGAAATTAAATAAAGTTAACAATGAGTTTGACTTGTCTTTTAAAATGTTTGTTTGTTTTACCCTTTTCTGGTATGTTTGTTTTTATTTTATCTCCTTATTATTATATTTTTAGATGCTTTGTTTTCTAAGGAGAGGAAAAGGGTGTGGTTTTGGGTGCGTGGGCAGGGAGGACCTGACAGGAGACGGGGGACAGGAGACCATAACAGGAATGCATTGCACAAAAGAAAATCTATTTTTAATAAAGAATGTTGAATATCTGCATCTAAGAAAAGACGTTTGTAATAGCATAGTAAATGAAAACAAAATTATGCTAAATCAAATTTAATAAACTATTAGTTTGGTTAATGGGATTTCAGTCTTGATGTTTATAGCTCTAAAATAGGTTTTATGAAAATTATGAAAAGTCTCCAACACAAATGTTTAAGATGAAATATAATTAGTGAAAACTTCCCATACCTTTAAAGTAAATTTGATAGCATGCACGTATGAATAGATGATGAGTAGATATACAAGGAGGTTTCGAAAGACAATATGGAATCAAGCCTTCCAAACATTTACAAAATGGACCACCTACTGTGTCACAATGCTTATTGATAAAATTTTAGAGAAGTGACAAATCTGTAAATTAAACACAAATTGTAAACAGATAAAACATCAAACTAAAACATTTAAAGCAACAATAACAAGACCAAAAGAAAATATGTCAAAATAATAATCCTAAGATTGTACTAAATGTGCTGGGGGCAGCTTAGTAAGGCATAGGCCTGGAACGCTACTGTTGAAGGTGAAGGGACTGGTATTCAGCACAAGACACCCCAGGACGAAGTTCTAAGGACCAAGGAGATGTATTGCCCCAGAGAGACAAAGGACAAGGAATAAGAAACAAAGACAGGAGGTAGAAGATGAGAGAGAAAGGAAAGGAACAAGAGAGAGGGGAAAGGGATATTTTTGTGTGTTGTGGGGGGAGGCAGGTGACAAAGGACTGCTCCTGGATAGAGAGGAGACAGACGTGGCACATAGGCAAATGGTGGTTTATGAAGGTAAAAGGGGAAACCCTATATTAGGATGAGGTATTTAATTTTAATTGGGAGTGTTAATTAGGTGAGTCAAAGGGAGCTTTTGATGGCTGGATTTCAATACTTTGATAGTTGGACCTTGGTGGTCAGCCTCAGGAGGAGGAAGTAGTCAAAAAAGGGAGTAGACCTTGGTGACTAGATTTAGACATGCAATCTAATGGCTTCTAGCAAAGCAGAGGGAATGGGGGAGACAGACCATGCCTGACAGAGCCATGCTCAGGCTCTCTAGAGTCCTTTCAGAGGAGTGTGGGGTGATGCAGAGAAAGCAGGATCCTTAGGACTCACTGCCCAGCCAGCCAAGCCTATTTGGTGAGTTTCAGGCCGAGAGACCCTGTCTCAAAAAGCAGGTGGATGGCTCCTGAAGAATGTCAGCTAAGATTATCATGTGACCTTCAGATACATGCACACATACACATGATGAACATGATCGGACTCCTTGACATATTGCCGATAGGGAGAAATATTAAAATTAATGACTAAACACAAAATTATTTTCTTGAAATTGAATGTTTTGGCCCCTCCTTCCCACAACACTCTAGGGACCGTGACAGACGCTCATGGGAAGCTGGTGAAGATCAAGACGGAAACGGTGAAGCAACTGGTCAAAAAGCGATGTATGAAAAAGAAGCCAAGCAGCAAGATGAAAAGACTGAACAATTGAAGGCTGAATATGGCGAAAACAGAAGAGATCCTGCAGGAGTCCCAAAGGACGATGATCCCAGCTAGCCAGCACTGGTTAGAGACTGCATGTGCTGCAGACCTCAGAACGTGAAATAAAGACTTGAAAGAAGCCAAGGAGTATAAAGAAGAAAGCAAAGTTAGAAACCTGAAATGTTTTTCTGTACAGAATTTTTTTTTTGCATTAAATCTTAGAGTCCATTCTACAACTTTTGATTTTTTTGGCAACTCTTGGGTGTTTAGCAATGTGGGGCAGTGTTTTTTTTTTTTTAATGCCTATATTCTTCTTTGCATAATTTAATGTGTCAAATAAATGAGTTCATCTAATAGCATTCTCTATTTTATTCTTTGAAAAAAGAAATTGAATGTCTCCCATTTCAAATTTTAAAATATGACATAATCTGAGTTTTATGAATTAATGCAGCAATAGGCAAAACTCCACAGGCAGATCCGGAATGCTTGTTGTAAAAGAAAAGAAGCATATTTTATTTGATGGTTTTCTGTGGGATGATTTTTGACTCAGTAGTGCTTAGGGCAGCATTGAAAAACTGGTGTGTAACTTTGGGTTGTGTTTTTTTTTTATTAAAAAAGTTATAAGAATTCTGGACATAGCTCAGTTGGTAGAAGACTGTCTAGCATGCACAGAGCCCCGAGTGGGATGCTCAGAATTGGATGAACTGGGAACTGTGAAGCATGGCTGTAATCCTGGAGCTCAGAGGGTGAAGTGGAGAGGATCAGAAGTTCTGAGTCATTTCCAACTACATAAATTTAAAAAAAAAAAAAAAGAGGGAGGAGCGTGGAAGGGAGGGAAAAAAGGAAGGAGAGAGTGAGAGAGGCAAAGAAATAGTGACTAAGACATGGAGACAGAGACACAGACAAAAACAGAGAAAGAGACAGGAAACAGAAAGGAAAGGAGAGGAAAGGGGAGGGGAGAGCAGAGGGGAGAGGAAGCGGGGGGAAGGAAAAACATGGGAATAAAGCAGCAAAGCAAAGCAAAGAATCAGGGGAGAGATGTTTTGAATATGGAGTAAACATACCGTGATTCACAAACCACCCAGAGTTGCAATTACGTAACAGACTGTCCTGGTGCTCACTGTCAGTCTCATAACTGATAAGGTGAATTATTCAGCCATAAATGCAGGGACACACCCACAGTAAGAAGAATAGCACTGGGTGATCGCTAGTTAACACTGCTATCTAGAAACAGCAGTTTGGGGCTGAGCATGCACCTGACCGTCTACTTCCTTTTCTATGCCCATGTCTGCGGAGTGATGGGACATTTAGCCAGGACACAGCTAGAGAAAAACTTTCCAACTCGGGAAGACACATGTACGGGAACTGCTGCACACAACCAACATCAAAATGACATGTAGTTCTCTAGAGCAGTTCACTTATATAGTCTGAATTGCTAAACTCAGGCAAAGAAGAGCTATTTCAAAAGCCTTTGGGTCTACTTTAGGAAGCCAGGCAGCCAATGTCTTAAATTTAGATGTGGATTGCTTTACCTGGGCACTGACATGTATCAGACTGTGTTCTTCCCAGTGATAACATGAAGAATTATGGCCAATTTAACTTTGGGGATGGTGATGTCACCAAAGCCTTGGTTCTGAGCACATTGTGGTCTGTGCATGATTATCATACCTTGCAATATCTATAAACACTGCCAGAAAGACTTTACATCAGATTCAAGACTCTTCCGTGTTATAAATTCCAATCTCTTTGCTGTATGTACAAAGTTTTCTACTCTTCTAGTAACAGTGACTTAATGTTGGAAAATAAAATCTTTTAGTATTTTTCTCCCATCATTCCTCAGTACATAAGTACCAAATTAATCTATTTTGGGATTGTATTGTGTTAGAATGTTTGGTTTTTTAAAACCACTATTTGAGTGACAAGGGCGACACAGAAAGAGAATGAAACAGAAATGTGGAGGTAAGAGCTTGAATATTGAGTAGGGTAATTAGAGAGGGACACAATGAGGTTACATTTAAGAAAAAGCTGGAAGGAGATTCTGGGGCAGGTAGGAAGCCAGAGGAAAAGCATTATAAGCAAGGGAAAGCTAGGGTTCTATAAGATCTTGAGGCAGGGGGCTGAACAGATGGCTCAGTAGTTAAGAACACTTGTTCCTCTTTCAGAGAACCTGAGTTCAGTATCCATGTGAAGTAGTTCAGAACAGCCTGCAACTCCAGCCCCAGGACATCTAAGACCATCTTCTGTCCTCAGTGATACCAGCACACGCGCACACACACACACACACACACACACACACACACACACACACATACACACACACACACACACACACACACACACACACACACACACAGAAAGTCTTTATAAAGCTCTAAGGAATGATTTTGGAGTTTGGTCTCATTGTAAGAGAGGTGTATGAGTTAACACTCTGTTGCTGTAATAAAGTCCCAGGACCAGAAGTGACTTGCAGAAGCTTCAGAGGAGTAAGAATCCACCATGGTGGGGAGGCATGGCAGCAGCAGCAGGAGGCTAAGAGCTTATCCCCTCCACCAGGATAAGCAGGAGGCAGAGTGAACTGGAGGTGCTCCTTCAAGAATCTCAAAGCTCGCCCCTAATGTTATTCTTCCTCCAGCAAGGCTGTGCCACCTAAACCTCCCCAAACAGACCCACCAACTGAGAAACAATGGTTCAAATGCCGAGACTCTGGGGGACATTTCTCATTCAGATCACCATCAAAGGGACATAAAGGGAAAAAGCAGTGCACAGAAAATCAAAAATAAACAAGGGCACAACCATGTAGAATTTTGTAAACCACAGTAATGGCTTTAAGAAAATTTTAATGGATAAATGATACAACTATTTATGAGATACAACGTAATGCTGTAATTAATGAATGCAATGGGTAATTAAATCGGGTCAATTAATTTTTTTAAATGTTTGAGTTTCTGACTTAGATTTTATTATAAAAACCAATGGAATTTATCTTGGATTGAGTTAAACATTTCAATAATTCCCAAAATGGCCTGAAAAATTCTTCTGCCACTTTGTATTACATATTTGTGCAAAACGAAAATTAAGAGTCAATGATCAGAAAATCAAAATATTGACTAACTCTGAAAAATGCTAAAGATACTCTTTGTTCTAATGTATCTCATACTCAGTTATTACTTAATTATTTTTTATAAAAGGAAATAAGCAAAATTCATCTCACTAGTGTGAAAATTCGTTTGAGTCTTGAACAAATGGTAAAATTATATATATATATATGAATTATTTCAAAATGAGTTTCTTTATTATTAACAGTAAATATTTAATTTATTGCATTTGTTAAGTTTTCTGTTGCTGTGATGAAACAGTATGACCAGAAGCCACTTGTGGGGGAACAGGTTTATTTTACTTATAATGCTCAGGTGACACTCCATCACTAAGGGAAGTCAAGGCAGGAGCCTGGAGGCAGAAACTGGAGCAGTGATCACAGAGCAATGTTGCTTACTGATTTCCTCCACATAGCTTGCTTAGCTTGCTTTCTTGTAAGACCCAGAATGGTCAGCCCAGGAATGACAGCCCACAGTGAGCTGGGCCCTGTCACATCAATCATTAACCAAGAAAATATTCTGCAGATTTGCCTACAGGCTAGCCTGATAGGGGCATTTTCTCAGTTGAGGTTCCTCATCACAGCTTACTCTAGTTTGTGTCAAGTTGACAGAAAATAAAACAACCAGGACATTTATCTGTGTTATATAGTTATATGTCCAGGGTCAGGAAAAGGTATCTCAAGGAAAAGGGGTCTAAGTGGAAAAATTTAAGAAGTGACCAAGGGAGAGTTTACACAGTGAAGAATGCTCACCTGTTAAGTAAGACTTGTCACTCATGGGAGTTTCAATCAAAGACTATTAGTCCTATCTATCAATTGACCACGCTGAAGCTTTCTTTCACATCCTTATATAAACAATGTTTGTGACAAAAGAGGAGACGACAGGCGTGAGGTCATATGAAAAATGCAGTGCTGTTAAAGGAGCTTTTAGAGAGACTAATCTAGAAAGAACGTGTGATCAGACAGCTAAACTCAGTCGTCTGGGACAAAATAAAATGCATGGCTTGAGAAGAATGATTTGAGCACCTAGATTGAGTCCCTGGGTCGGGATTTCAAGTGCAAAGGATGCACCAGCTTGGAGAAATGTTCCTGGTACTGGATTCTGCTGCTGCTGTTGTAGCCATGCCTTCGTCTTCCGCTGTTTCTGGTCTACTACGGAATGAACAGCCTCACCCTCGGCGTATTCCTTAGCATTTCCCTCTCACCACAAGGCTTTAATCAGTGCAGAATCCTGAGCCAACATAGACTTTTTCCTCTTCTAAGTTCTTTTTCTCAGGTGTTTTGGTCACAGACATGCAAAAATGAGTAATTTATGGATCTGATCATATAAAATGTGTTGCTTAATATTTGATACCTTTCTTCCATGTCAAGTAACTTAAGTCATTCTAATAATCTACACCCAAATGGTTTTTATAATGTCTTCCCTTAGAGATTTCCATGGCAACTGTATTTAATCCTGAAACTGAAGCAAACAGAAACTGAAGTGATCTGAAATTCAGAAATCAGGTCAGTTCCTTTTTATTATTATTACAGATGTCATGATTTTCACTTGAAAGTAATTTAAAAATTAAATGAATCTTCTGAGAGACAACCAAAAAAGTTATGATGGAGAAAGAAAGAAATGGGAGATAAGAAGAAAGGGAGGATTAAAGGAAGTTTCTTTTAAAAAGATTTTATTTATAATTACATGAAGGTAGACAGGGGTGGAGGGGTATGAATATAAGTGTAGGGTCTATGGAGGCCTGAAGAGGGCATCAGATCTCCTGGAGCTAGAGCTACCTGCAGTGGTCAAGGGTGCTGGGAATGGAAATCGGATCTCCTGGAAGAACAACATGTTCTCTTCACTGCTGAGCAATCTCTCCTGACCCATTTTTTCCCTTTAAAACAATTTGTAACATGTAAGTATGCTAGCTAGAAATGACTTATTAGAGAGATCAATTAAAGTGGTATATACTGATTCTATATTACAAAAAGCAACACACTAACAGGTAATACACAGAATCTGCTTTAAATTATTTCTCAGTTACTGCACAAAACAGATGTCTAATACACAGAGTAAGATGTTAAATAATCCAATTATATTGAAAAATCCAGAGAATTAGTAATTTGAAGCTTTTTTATTAATGAATTTGAAATTTTGCAGGATTTCAATTATTGCTGCATTGTTAAGGAAAATTCCAATTTAATTTGGAGTGGATACTGCCCCAAGGCTGACTCCTTAATACATGTGGACCAAGATTCATAAAAAGGGGACACTCGGTCTTAGTCAAAATATTGGGCTTGATAAGCAGGTAGACAGCCTCCTTGCTGCTATGTATTGATGTGAAGAGAAGGACCTCAGGGCTCAGGGGAGCCTCATGTGAGACACTTCTACAAAATAAGAATTTGAGATGAAGGAATTAGGAGACTTCCGAAAAGGACACTGCTGTGGGATATCTTTCTGTACATCGTGAATATGTGTTGCTCTCATTGGTTGATAAATAAAGCTGTTTGGCCAATGGCGTGGCAGAATAAGGTTAGGCTGTACATTCAAAGTGAAGGCAGTGATGAAGAAGGGTGGAGTCATGGCAGACACTTCAAGCCGCCACCAGGAGAAGCAAGATGTGAAAGAACAGGTAATGCCATGAAGCCATGTGACAAAACAGATTAATAGGAATGGGTTGAGTTAAGTTGTAAGAGCTAGTTAGTAATGAGCCTAAGCCACAGTCCGTAAGTTTTTAATTAATATTAAGCCTCTGAGTGATTATTTTACAATCAGCTGTGGGACTGCAGGTGAGAGAGATTCATCTGGAGAAACTTCCAGCTACAGTACATGTCATGAAGGACTTGGATGTTATAAACAGGGGATGTTGTCCAATTGTTGCATTTTGCCAACAAGGGAAATATGATTAAACAATAATTTTTAAGAATTTAGTTCTATGGACTAGGCCCTCTGCATAAGTGCGACAGTTGTGTAGCTTGCTTAAGGGGCCGGCCCTCTGGCAGTAGGATCAGGATTCATTCCTGGTGCATGAGCTCGCTTTTTGGAACCCACTAGCTATGGTGGGACACCTCACACAGCCTTGAGGCTGGGGTAGGGGTGGGGGCTTGAATCTGCCTCTACGGAATGTAGCAGGCTCTGCTGACTCCTCATGGGAGGCCTTACCTTCTTGTAGGAGGGAATGGGGGGGGAGGTGGGGAGGAAGGAAGAGAGGGATCTGTGACTTGTGTGCAAAATGAATAAAAAATTTCTTAATTAAAAAAAGAAAAAGAAAGAATTCAGTTATAGTATAATGGAGGAATGAAAATCAGACTTCACAGGGGTTAGATAGCAAACTACTAAGGCAGTGAGTAAGAAGAACACTTTGCAAATACAGTATGATGGGAGGACAAGGGACTTCACATTTGAATACTGTTGGCCAAGCATTTAGGTAACACAAATGGCCTGTATGGGGCATCAGGGCTGGTCATGCTCCTTTGAACACTGAAGTCAGCTCTTTATTTTTTTTTCTTTTTCCTTGGAACAAAGATATGAGGAAAACTACCACAGCACCCAAGCCAGAAAACAAACCAAACCAAACAAAAATATGCTAAGGGCATCACAACTTTGGGTTTCCTCTTGGCTATTGCTCAGACACCAAGAGCTTTCTCTTTGGATCGATAAATCCTCCTTGCATGGCAGACAACAAGAGAAAATAATAGCCCTTGGACTCTTGGGTTAATTACCAAAATACTGGCAGGAGTTTCCCCTGTAGGCTGCTCAGAGAACTCTTGAGAATCCCAGAGCTGCCACAGTTGAAAGTGAGCCCTCAGCTCAGAAGAGGAACAGGGACACTGAGGAAGGGAAAAGAAGAGTGGCAGGCTGAATATGATCATCGTGCATTGTACATATGAAAACACGATAAGAATCTTACTTTGTGGGGGCTGGAGAGATGGCTCAGAGGTTAAGAGCACTGACTGCTCATCCAGAGGTCCTGAGTTCAATTCCCAGCAACCACATGGTGGCTCACAACCATCTGTAACGAGATCTGGTGCCCTCTTCTGGCCTGCAGACATACTGGCAGACAGAACACTGTATACATTAATAAATAAATAAATCTTAAAAAAAAAAAAAAAGAATCTTACTTTGTACAACCAATATTAATCAGAAAGATATGTAATGAAGTCAGGCTATGCTAAGTGTGTCAGAATTCTCAGAAGCAATGGAGAAGGCAAGTTGCCTTGCTCTTTTTCGAGGTAGAACAAGCTAATACAATGTAACCTGTAGTTTGAGCAACAGAATAGAATAAATGCCTGTTAGTCTAGGCTGGGATAACTAATTGAGCGGGGAGACAGACATAGATAAGTGAATACTTAGCAGGTGAATGATAAACATTGCTTGTGCTGGTAATTTCAAACAATTCAAGTAGATATATTGTTGTTAAGGGCCTTATATTCATTACTTTTCGTATCTGTGAGACAGAATACATGTCAGACACAGCTCAAGGGAGGAAAGATTTATTCTTGCTCAAAGTTCAGAGGAATCGGGTTTTCAATGTGGGAAAGGCACAGTGGCCTGGGATGCTGAGTGGCTAGGTCTATGGTGATGGAAGTTTGTAGTATGACATGTTATATCTAGGTGGAATGCGGAGAGATCTGGAAGAGGAGTTAATCTAGAATTCTCGAGGCACATTCCTAAGATCCTACATCTACCCCATGTCAAAAATGTTCTACAGCTTCCTAAAACAATGCCACCTACTTGAAATCTATGTTAAATACATTAACCTGAGAGGATATTTGGCATTTAAACCCCAGCAGTGATAAAGCAGAGATGCCTATGCATTAAGCATGGACTGTGCTTAACAACTTCCTTACAAAGATTAAAGTGCAGAAAAAAAGAGAAGCCATAGAAACCAGACAAGAACCAAGGTGAACAGGAATAGCATTCAGTTCTCAGGACATCACACATTGAGGCATACTGTGATTGGTACATCAAGGTGCTAGAAAAACAGCTCAGGGGGTTAAGAGAAACTGTGCTCTTGCAGAGGGCCTGAGTTCAGTTGCCTATATCTTTATCAAGAGGCTCATATAACTCTGACTCCAGGGAACCTAGACATCATCCCCTATCCTCCATGAGGACTCACATGTACATGTGCATGTATGACACACAGACAGATAGATACACACACACACACACACACACACACACACACACACACATACATGCATGTACACACACAAATACTAAAAATAATATTAAAAAGAGAAATATGGCACAAAATAGGTGACCAGTACTTTTCATAATTGTAAACATTGTAACTATTTTATGCATATTATTTATGCATATTATATATACGCACATAGTCTCAGAAGGGATCACAGACAAGAGGACCCTAAGGAAACATGATAGCTGAAGAGGGTTTTATTTGCGTTTATAGAAAAATAATATTTTTAGAAAACTAAAGGGGTACAAATATAGATTTCACTTAATTATTTGTTACAAATTCATCTGATGATGAGAGATGACAATAGTCCAGATAAATGCTATATAGTGTATAAAGAGTCTGTATTTTAGCCATACAACTTTCTACTAAAACAATCCCCTCTCTTTAATTATTTTTAATAATTTTTATTCTTTGAAAATTTCATACATTTATACAATGTATATTGACTATATCTACCCACCACTATCTCTCTCCAACTACTCTTAATGTCCCCAACTCCAGGCTTCATGTCTTCTTTATATTTTTATTTGTTTTTTGTTATTAATATCTCCTGAGCTGAATTGGCCCAGTTATGTGCATGTGTGTGTGACCATGCACTGGGGCATGAGCAACCTACCGGTTGTCATATCCCCAAAGCAAAGCGACTCTTCCTCCCTCAGCAGGCATCAATTGCCAACAGCTCCTCTGATAGGCAGATTCTGTGCTGGGATGTTGACTGGTTTGATCCCGCACAGATCTTGTGCAGGTATTTGCAGCTGCTGTGAGTTGATTGATAAAATAGCTATGTCATGTTTAGAAGTCAGCGTTTCTCAACTCTCCTCCCCATCCACCAGTCCTTTTGTAAAATGTCCCTTTGCATTATAAACCAAAGGAGCTAACAAGATGGATTAGTGGTTAAAGTACCTGGCTTACAAACCAGAGAATCAGAGCTCTACTTCCCAAACACCCCTAAAATGCCAGGTGGGTATGACCATCCATCTGTGATTCTGGTACTCAGAAGGCTGAGGTAGGTATATCAGGAGCATGCTGGTGAACTCTGGGTTCAGTTGAGAGACCTTTCATCATTGAGTAAGATAAACCACCCTTGAGGAAGACTCCAGATGCCAATCTTGGTGCTCAACACACATATACACACATGACATGCAAATAGGCACATATGCACACATAATATGCACACATACCATAAGAGAAATAAGGAAAACATAGAACAAGATGGAAAAGGTAAAATGGCAAAAGAACAGAAAGTTCAGGAGGAAAGAGGATTGAGGGTGAAGATCTACTTCTTCCAGTTTAGCATACAAGATGTAGGCACATGAGAAGGGGCTAAATGAATTGTGAGCAGGATATGTCTATGACATTGAAATGAGAGCATGCAGAAAGATGGTGTAGAGAGTGTAGAGATTTGGAACGTCCATCTAAGTAGGAACAAGAAGAAAAATACAGAAAACAAGGGTAGAGCCAGCACCATGGGCATAGACTTGTCTAATGAGTATGAGAAGAATTATGAGTGTGTGTGTGTGTGTGTGTGTGTGTGTGTGTGTGTGTGTGTGTGTGATGTGAATGTACATGCAAAAGCCAAGAATTCATGACCATTGGCTGAAACTTCAGGAACTCCATGAGCCACAAGAAATATTTTTGTAGAGGGCAGGATGATTCAGCAGATAGAGGCACTTGCTGCCGAGCCTGATGACATTGCAACCTCCACAGTATAAGGAGACAACTGATTCCCAACAGATTGTGTCTGGATATGCATCATATCACCTGAACATACACACACACACACACACACACACACACACACACACACAAAATGTACTTTTTTTTTCTCCCTTTAGGTAGTTCCTGTCATATTTTGCAACAGGGATGAAAAGTCCAACAATCACAGACTACAATCCCACTACTAACCTGAAGCTAAGTCTTTGGCTTGTACGTCTAAGAAAGTAACATTGGAGAGATAACAGACATAGTTCCTCAACAGCTCTGCGAGTTCCAAGTTTCAACTGGCATGGCAAAAAAAAAAAAAGCTTTACTTTAATCCGTACACAGCATAGGTCACAGGAGGTGACCCATGTGTCCCTATGCAACACAGGTCATAGGAGATGACCCACATATCCTTATATAGCACAGGTCACAGGAGGTGACCCATGCATCCATCCTTAGACAGCACAGGTCACAGGAGGTGACCCATGTATCTTTACAAAGCACAGGTCACAGGAAGTGACTTATGGGAAACAGTCCATTGTTTTTCCCATTCTCTCTCTTTGTCCGACTTTACCTGCGAGGGAAATTTCAAAGTTTGAAACTTTTTCATGGGTTTTGTTTGTCTCTGCTTTCTTCAGTCCTATCTGCCTAAAACATGAGCTGCTGCTATCCAGCTCATCAGAACAACATCTATCATGACACAAAGTTCTGTCTGATTCTAAACTTGAAAGCAATCTCAATTAAGATATTCCAAAGAAACCAGTGTCCTTCTGAGATAAATTGTCTGAATAGTGTAGATATTTTTGACAATTTGTATGTGGAGCATGGCCTTTCTCATCCTGGATAATTCAAAAAAGAAAAAAGAGGATGGGGAACACAGAATGATAAGGAGGAAAAGGCCAAGAAGAGGGAAAAGAGAAGAAATCGGGTAAAAACAAGTAAAAGGCTGGGACTCACAGCTCTATCTTCGTTGTTAAGCTTTATAACCAGGAGCAATAAAACTAATATCAGTGGCTAAAAATGGAGCGAATCAAATAATTCACTATAGTAACAGGTAACATTACATCCTTTGGAAAATTAGATGGCTCAAGCTGTATCCATGAACTTCAGCTCTGTAAAAATAGCTTGACTGAAACATGAAGTGGAAATTCTCTGAGCAGACCACATCTAGGTGTGGCTTACTTTGTTTCTGAATGTCTGTCTCATAGATCTTATGCTTGGGATGATATTAAAATTTTGTTTGTTTGTTTTGTTTTTGGGGACAGGGTTTCTCTTTGTAACAGCTCTAGCTGTCCTGGAACTCACTCTGTAGACCAGGCTAGCCTAGAACTCACAGAGATCCACCTGCCTCTGCCTCCAGAGTACTGGAATTAAAGGTAAGTGCCGCAATTGCCTAGCTAAAACATTATTTTTTAAAATTTTATTTTTTATTTTATGTGTACGGCTGTTTTGCCTGTGTGTATGCAAGTGCACAATGTGAGTGCCTGGTATAGACAGAGGCCTGAAATTGGCGTTAGTTTTCCAGTAACTAAGGTTGGAAAAAAGAGACCAGAGAAACCTTATTAATTTAAAATGTTGCAATTTTAGAAAACCCCATTTTCAACAGTCCCAATGGAATATACATAGGAGAAAGGCCCTGAGTAACAAGTGTCAATCAAAAACTTCAAAATGCTAAAAACTGCCCAAAAGAAAAAGATCAGCTGAATGATAGAACACCTAGCTAATTCCTTTGGTCTGCAAATTGATTAGGCAAAAGTTCCTAAAAATGATGGAGTTCTTTTCACCCATCATATGTAACCAAGGGACCTACAATTAAGTATGTTTAATGAGTGAGAAGGGAAAGGGGAGGGGAGAGAAGGGGAGAAAGGATGATAACCCAGTGTCAAAATTTAAACTCCTCATGAGAAATGTGTTTGCAGTAGAATCAAGGTTATGGTTATGGGTATAAGACATGGATGGAATACATAAGCAGGAGAAGTGGGCACACTGTAGACTCTCATCTAAAAGCAGCATATTAAAGAAGACTGGGGCCAAGTCTTTTTCAGAAAAAGTGGGCAGAGAAAGTTATATAATACCTAAGGAAAGAATTTCAAATCCAGTGCCCTAGTTATCTTTAACTGCCAATTTGACATGACCTAGAGTCACCTAAGGGAGTCTTAACTGAGAGATTGTATAGATAAGATTGTCCTATGGGCATGCCTGGTAAGTGTTTTATTCATGGTTAATTGATGTGTGAGAGTCCACTACACTGTGGGCAGCACCATTCCCTGGGCAGGTTTTGTGATGAATAAGCTAGCTGAACACGAGCCTATGAGTGAGTCAGGAATCAATGTTGCCATATAGCTCCTGCCTCTGGTCCTGTGAGAGGTCCTTCCCTGACTTACCTCAGTGATGAATTGTGACCTTTTATCCTTGAGTTAATTTGGACAGAGTGTTTTTACCACAGCAACAGAAGGGAAGTAGGATGTGGACATAATCCTAAGAGTGAGAAACCTAAGCCCTAGTCACCAGTCTCTCTACAGAGGGAGGCAACACAATGCCTGCCTGGCAAATTTTCAGACTCTCTATGACCCTCCCTTCTTTATAGAGAAAGATCATTATTTTTGTTGAATTCTATTCACTAACAAAGGATTTGGCTGAACAAGTATATTCTTTTTCTTAGGTTAACTGATTTCAAATCACCATAAACATAATACAACCCTGATGTGATGATTGTAATGATGTGATGATATTGACTGTAAACCTCATAGCATCTACAGTCACCTTAGAGACAAAGTTCTTGGCTTGTCTGTGAGAGTATTTCTAGATTGGATTAACTAAGGAGGAAATACCAACCTGAATACTAGCAGTGCCATCCCATGGGTTGGCGTCTTACACCAGAGATAGTGAGCTGAGCACCAGCATTCATCGTCCCGATTCCGGACTGCAGATGCAATGTGACCAGCTGCCTCAGGCTCCTGCTGCCATGCCTTCCATACCATGGTTGACTGTCCTTGGAATAATGAGCCAAAACAAAACCCCCCTTAAGTTGCTTCTGTCAGGCATTTTGACGTATCAATAAGATAAGTAACTAATGCACCTGGCATCCTAAACTTGAAGTTGGACAATCATTTCTTATGCTTTATCCTCCCTTGGAAAAGAGTTTCAAGGTTTATGGTAAAGGGGGTGAGATGGGGGGCAGAATGGCTGACTATGGACAGAATAAGAATTTTCACCTTTCCTTCTTTTTGACATTTATCTGCTGCTTTGCAATTTGGGGAACTGTATGGAGACTGTATCCAATAGTTTGTTAGGAAAATAGATTTGAGGTATTTAACATTTGAGTTAAAAACAAGACTTTCCAGCCTACTTTCTCTAAGCATTTCTGTGGTTTTGTCTTTTTGCTTGTTTTAAACAAGGTCTCTTGTAACTTAGAGAAGACTTAAACTTGCTGTGTAGCTGAGAAGGACTTTGAACTTCTGATCCTCCTGCCTCTACATCATGAGTTCTGGGCTTACAGGGATGTAGCACCATATACAGAGATGCAGCACCATGCATAGGTAAGATTATAGGTTGAAACCAGGGCCTAATTCATGTGAGACAAGCACTGTACCACTACCACCTAATCTATACTCCCAACCCAATTGATGGGTAGTTTGTTATAGCTGTATATGGTCAATCAATTAAGCACATGCCTTATAAATTATTTCAGATGTAGACAAGATCAGTACTAATGCTAACCACATACATACATGTTGTACACACATACACAGATTTATACAGATATCTCCATATTTCACATCTACAGTTTACTCTATATAGTCAGTGATCAAGAGAGCAATTTGAGCTTAACATATGAAGTGATGGGTTGTCAGCTCTAGTTTAAAAGCTGTACATTGGAAGTTGTGGCCATTAAGATTATAGGAAGCAGGCTGGGCAGTGGGGGCACATGGTTTTAATCCCAGCACTCGGGAGGCACAGGCTGGTAGATCTCTAGGAGTTGAAGGTGAGCATGTTCTACAGAATGAGATCCAGGAAAGCCAGGGCTATACAAGACAGTGAAACCCTGTCTTGAAAATCAAACAAACAGAAAAAGATTATAGAAAACAGCCACATGTTATACCACTCATAGGGTACAATTGGAAGTGATAAAATGGAAGGATGAACAAAAACGTTACTTTGCATTGGTAAAGCAGCTTACAATTTTTCAGTGGGTAGCCACAGCAATATTTCATCCTTCTAAGTATCATCTATTAACGCAGAGAGATTGGGATATCATTTTTTTTCCTTTGTAAGAAAAGATTTATTTACATGTATGTGTACCATCTGTGTGCAGTGCCTGTAGAGGCCAGAAGAGGGCATTTGAATGCCCTGTCCCCTAGACCTGTAGTTACCGGTATTTGTGAGCTACCGGGTGAATGCTGAGAGCTGAACCCAGTTCTGCAAAAGCAGCAAATGCTTATAATAGCCAAGCCACCTTTCCATCTCAAATAATTATAGTTAGAGAAAGCTGCACATAACAAGTTTGGGACTAGTTTTTAGATTTTCCTCACAAGCCCACACTTCCTCCCGGTACATCTTATACTTAGAGAAAGATTGGCATTGAGGGATCAAGATGCCATCCTCTATAAACTTGAAATACATTTTTTTCTAGAACATTTTTCTGCTCAGGGTGATGAAACTGAAATAGGGAGTACATTTTAGATGATGGTTTCGGTGAGGAAGGGATGCCCAGTGACAATGCTCTTTAGAAGGTGTGACATTTGCTGAGGTATTAGACAACAAGTTGGGTTGATCTTGTGTTTGTCTCTAAAATTGATTCACCTCCAGCACACACTACCAGCTCTTCCTTTCTTTGCCAATGGCCATGTCAACTCCTGTCACATTTACACAGGTGATATAAAGTCACATGATCAAAAACCAAGACAAATGAAGACATGTTTACTGAAAAGTGCATGGACCTTCAGAAGGAAGTGGCTATGACAGGTAAGATTGCCATCCTAGACACAAACTAAGGAAGTCTATAAAAATGCTATGAAAATGTTGCCACAGATAAGATGGCTAGTCAGACATAAGCTGAGAAAGTCTAGAGAAATGGTGAGAAAATTTTGCCAGAATTTGAATTTTTTTTGTAGTCGTTGTTTTGTTTTGTTTTGTTTTTCAAGACAGGGTTTCTCTGTGTAGCTTTGCACCTTTCCTGGAACTAACTCTGTAGCCCAGGCTGGCCTTGAACTCACATAGATCCACCTGGCTCTACCTCCTGAGTGTTGGGATTAAAAGTGTGCACCACCATTGCCCAGCTAGAATTTGAACTTTTTTTAACCTTTCTTTTCATATTCTTTTCTTTTATTTTCCCATTTTTTAGAAAGTATTTGTACTTTGAGAATTTTAGACATGAATACAATGTATTTTTTTTTATCATATCTATCCCTTACCTCTGCCATACAACTCATCTAGATTTCGACCTAGGTCTCTCTCTGAATTGTATGTCTTTATTCATATATACATACATATAGACATAGATATACGTATAGATATATAGATATGGGTCTCATTGATTACAATTAGTGCTTCCCATATGTGCCAATGGCTGTCCAAAGACAACTTCTTGGCTACTACGGGAGAAGATCAAGACATGGCAGCAGCATATCTGTTGTTTTTTAAGTCAGGGCTTCTTATTTAGCCCAGGCTTCTCTTTGAACTGAGGATCTTTCTTTCTCCATACTTGAGTACTAGCTTAGAATTCCGGATCCTTCTGTCCTGTTCTCCCAGGTGCAGGGCAAGTATTACCAACCGGAGCTCCCAGGCTTGTTACTTGCTGTTGGTGAGTACTTTCTACCATACTTAACTCAACCATGAAACTCTGCAGTTAGCCTTTGATCTTATTCATTGTATGTCAATCAACAGCAATGCAAACTTAGTTACTAAATGTAAAACATTGAGTGCAATGAAGCTTCCATTAGCCATAAAATATCATAAAAGTAGTGCTGAGATTCAAAATGCTATGGACATAATTTTGGTAATGGTCATCATTTGTTTTAATTCTACATTGGTAGAATTAAAGTATTGCTTCCATTGTTTTTAAACTATCTACACCATGCTAGTTTTTATTAATTTTGTGTGTTTGCATTATTTTTCAGGGATTCTTTGCACATTATATTGAATATACTCAGTATATGACATTTATACTGTATAGGAATTAATATGCACTAAAAACCTGTAAACATTGATATCTCAGTCAAAACAGAAAATACAAAAGTAAAATTCTTTCATACCTAATCAACGTACATCTATTAAAGTTCATTTTTCAGGTATTTTTGTAAATTTGATATTTAGATAAATCTAAGTATACCATGAAATAGGTATTTATATTGGAAAGATAAAATTTACTATTAAGAAAGTAATCCAATGAGAAAAAGAAAAAAACGAGTGTGGATTTGGGTAGGTGGGGATGTGGGGAGGATCTGGAAAGAATTGGGGAAGGAGAAACCAAAATCAGAATATGCTATAGGGAAAAAAAATCTACTTTCAATAAAAAAGTATGTTACCATCCTATAATAAATGACTTAATAGGTCACAAATACAAAAGACAACAATATTTGTGCTACTCAAGCCTTGTACAGAGTCCGTGCTATGCCATTAAAAATCTTAAAGAATTTTTCATAAAACAATTTTTAAAAAATATGTATAGGCATCCACAAAAAAATTCCCAGTGCAAAAATTTGGGACTTAAAATTGAAAATACCATACCTACTGGTCTATAATTGTGTCATATAGCTATAATAATCCAAAACCTGTTATACTAGAACATAAAGAGAAAGAGAAAGAGTAGAACAGAACAGAGAGGCCATAAAATAAAACCAAAGTCATACAGTCAACTAATTTTTGAACAAGGTACCAAAATGCAAAATGGGGAAATAACAGTCATTCTGATACATGATCCTGGGTGGGGAGAAAATCTCCCCACATGTGGAAAAGAATGAAATTAGACTCTTAAAACACGCACAGGACAGGTAAAATGCCCAAATGAAAGCTGTAAAAGTACAGCAATATTGAATGAAAACATATAGAACTATTCTCTCACTTTGGCTTTGGCGATGAGCTCTCAGCCATCCCGCCAAAGTCATGGGCTACATAAACAGAAACAAGTGCATGGAGGTTACATCAAGGTAAGAAACTCCTGCAGATCAGAGGAAATGGACAATGTACTAAACAAGTTCTACAGTATTTGTGAAGTTGTGACAGATACAGGCTAAATTCTCAAGATTTATAAAGAATGTACATAATCCAATATCAAGGAAATAGTTATGCTGGAGAGGCCGGGAGGTAGTAAGACAAGACAATTAGGATGGGACCCTCATGACCCTACATGTTTTCTTGCTGAGCTGATATATTGTCACTTGGTCTTGACAGCCACAGCTGGAGACAACCTGGTTCCTAGAAAAACCACAGAGGCAGGCTGCCCACACTACTGATTGGCAGATCCTGGATCCTCCTCATAAAGTCCCTCAAAAGACTGGAGAAGGGCAACGTGTCTTGGGCAGCTCTCATGGCTGTTGACCTTAGTCACATCATCTTTACACAGATCGTGGGAACTCTCTTACTCTTCTTCCTCTGATGTTCATGAAAAGGCTTTGGCCTTTGCACTTAAGCATTGTCTGGCAGTTTCATTCATTGGACTCATTAGACACAAACCTAGTGTTGGCCTCTGGTGTTGGAAACTCTGCTGGCCACTGACCATCCTGACACTGACCACCCAGTATGTTCGTTTGAACCCCACACCCCACTGTCTGTCAAAGACTGGTGAACTGAAGGTGACCAGTCTCACCAGTCTAAAACTAGCAACATCTTGAGTAGATGTTTGTAAAAAATGATATGAACTGGTCAGAAGTGACCCAAGGAGGCATTTAACATCAGGAGTCATGCCAGAAATAAGAATCAAAGCTGGTGTGAAATGCCAGCTCGTGCCTTTAGGAAAACTAGCTCCAAAACTGACTAGCAAGCAAACATAGCCTAAGTCATCTAACCAACCTACAAAACAGAATCAGGAGAGCGATTTTGGTGAGGATGTGGAGAAAACGGAAACCTGTCAGCTCTTAGCTTCAACATAGATTGGCACAGCCAGTAACAAGAAGTATTTGGATTATAATTAAACTTAAAATAGGAATACTGCTTCAGCCAGTGATCTCTCTTTTGGAGACTGTTTTACGGTTTTATTGCGGTGAATAGACACTATGAATAGACACTGTGGCAATTCTTATAAAGAAAACATTTAATTGAGGCTGATTTACAGTTCAGAGGTTTAGTTCATGATTGTCATGGCAGGGAGCATGGTAGCATGCAGGCAGACATGGTGCTAGAGAGGTAGCTGAAAGTTCTACATCTTGATCCATAGACAGCAGGAAGTGAATGACACACAGGCCTGGCTTAAGCATTTTAGAGCTCAAAGCCAGGCCCCAGGACCCCCTTCCTCCAAGAAAGCCACACCTCACTCCAGCAAAGCCACACCTCCTAGTAATGTCACTCCCTATGAGCCTACAGAGACATTTTAATTCAAACTACCAAAGACACATACTCAAAAGGGAAAATACTGTTGTTCCTTGGAGACCTGCTCTTTTTCAAAGAGAAAAAAAGGGTGGGGAGGTGGGGGGTGGATCTGTCTGGGAGAGAAGGGAGGTAGTGGATAGCTAGGTAGAGTGTAGGGAGGGGAAATTGTGGTCAGAAAGTATTGTATGAGAAAAGAATCTATTTTCAATTAAAAAAGAAAGAAGGAATGAAAGGAGGGAGTGAGGGAAGAAGGGAATAAGTAACACTGTCACCTCACACAGATATATATCTCTTCCCCTGGTAACTCTTTGGCTACTTACCTTACCCAAAAACATAGAAAAAAATCTAGTGTCCACTTGACTGAGGAAGAAAAAAGTTCAGAGAAAGAGAGAGAGAGAGAGAAAAGGATAAAGAGGCGAAGTGTGGTAAGAAAGAGAATGAGAGAGACTGAAATATTATTTAGCTTTAGAAAAGAAGACATGCTGACATTTGCCATGACATAATAGACCTGGAGACATTGTGCTAAATGAAAAGAATGAGATACAGAAAGAATGATACAGTATAAGATTATATATATATGTAGATCTCAAAAAAAAGACATAAGGTCAAATATATACAGAAATTCATTTGTTTGATGGTTTGTTTTTTGTTTTGTTTTTTCTTCCACAGGTGGTGGGCAAATGGGAGATGCATACATCAACACAGACCAAGTAGCAAAGATAACAGGATGGACAAAGTCATGGATCCAACATACATTTAGATGCTATATATAGCATGAACTATACATGCTATAGTTCCTAATAGCACATGGAATTTGGAATTATGGCTGTATAGGTAGGAGCTAGCTGCTGTTGCCTGTGGGAAGAAAGAAAAAGGAACTATGTGAGATGGCCAGTATGTTAGCTTGCTCTACCCTCAGAACCATTTTATTATGTATATACATCTTATAATATCATGCTGTATTGCTTGAATACACACAATAAAATTTGCTCTTTTAAAAAGTAAATAACTGTTCAAGTGTTGTACAGAGTCATTTAAAAACTGTATTTTATTTTTTAGTGCTAGTAAAGTTTGCATTGCAGGACACTAAAATATTATAGTGGACAATTTATCAGTGTACTTTTTAGCTTCAGTTCATTTTTCATCAAATATACACATAGTGTCATAATGTATAATATTCACTGGTTCATACAAAAGTCCATTAATAAGATAATGGATAGAAAAAGTCATTACAAGCCCTAGAAAAATTGTTATGACAGAGGAGTTGGCTCATGAGTAGGAAAAGTAGCCACAAATATTAATAACAAAGTGGAGGGTAATGAGAGAGTCAGCAGTTCTCAATTGTGGGTGAGGGATGGTGAAGGGCATAAGCACAGCCAAGGAACTGTACTGCTTTGTGCCAGAGCAGCTGAACACACACACACACACACACACACACACACACACACACACACTCACACACACACATGCATGCACACACACCAGTCTCCAATTCCAGAGCCCTGGAAGCCCCCAGGCATTTGCTGTGCTGTGGTGGTATTGTGTTCCCCAAAATATTGTACACCCTAATAAACTTATCTGGGGTCAGAGACAGAACAGCCACTAGATACAAAGGCTAGAAAATGGGGGCACTCACACCTTTAATCCTAGTACTCCAGAGGTAGAAATCCCTCTGGATCTTTGTGAGTTCAAGGCCACATTGGAACCAGCCAGGCATGGTGACTCACCCCTTTAATCCCAGGGAGTGGTGGTAGAAAGCAGAAAGGTATATAAGGCGTGAGGACCAGAAACTAGAAGCATTTGGCTGGTTAAGCATTTGGCTGGTTAAGCAACTGGCTGGTTAAGCTTTTAGCTGGTTAAGCTTTCAGTCTTCTAGCAACACAGTTCAGCTGAGAGCCATTAGGATATGAGGACACAGAGGCTTCCAGTCTGAGGAAACAAGATCAGCTGAGAAGTTGGCCAGGTGAGGTTAGCTGTGGCTTGTTCTGTCTCTCTGATTTTCCAGTGTTCACCCCAATAACTGGCCTCAGGTTTGATTTTATTAATAAGAACGTTTAATATTCCTGCTACACTGTGCTCACAGCATTCTGCTTCTTTTGGTTGTCATGGAGTTATCAACTAGTACCAAGCAAGGCTGTGCTGCTCAGAAAGACTGATTCTGTTAAAGTGTTCTGCTCTTCCATTCCCATGCCTCCTCCATTTCCTTTCCATATTAACCCTTGCATGTTAATATAAATCTGTTGCGCTGGATCCTGGTGTTCTCATTTCAGTCTAGGGCATTGAGATGCCATGACCTCATCTGAACGAGAAGACAATGGCAAGAATATGAAGTGTCCTTCCAGGAAGAAGAGCCATTTTCTTCAGAGCAGTAGAGGTGGACTTATTTATTTCATCTGCTTTCAGCTACCCATCTCTATGAGAATGCTTCGAATACCCAGTATTCTACAGAGGAGTCCTAAACATTCACTCCAAGTAATTGAGATGTTTAATATTGTCAGCTTGACAGGGTCTAGAATCATGTAGGAGACAATCCCCTGGGCTTATCTGTGAGGGTCTATCTAAATTAGTTTAAATGAGTTGAAAAGGTCGACCCTAACTATAGACATCAGCGTTTCATGGACTGGAGTCCTGGACTAAATAAAAAGGAGACAGTCAGTGGCTGAACTCCAGTATCTATCTCTTTCTTCTTCCTGATTGGATGACATGTCACCAGGCACTCCTTGCATCTCTACCACAGCTTCCCTGCCAGGGTAGAGTGTACCCTCACAGTGTGAGATAGAATAAGCCTCTTTGCTTAAGTTGTTATTGTCAGACATTTTGATTTGGGAATCAGATTCAATGGATATTCCAAATCCACAGACTAAATTAAAACACCTGATTATGGTAAACATAATTCAGCGTAATCACTGGCTTGGAGGACTGATCCACTTCTTTTCATACCAAACACTCTTCCAAATGCATGTGGAAGAGATGTCTAAGAACTCTGGGAAACTCCTTTGCCATCCCCTTCAATACATTTTTAGCAATCTACAGTAAATAATTTGACTCTATGTTATCAGCATAGAAAAAGGAAATGGTATTGAACTTGGTTTATCTTTTTCAGGCCACCAAATAAAATGAGATTTTTAAATGAGGTGAATTGAAATAAAAGTCTTTTGGGAAGATTTATGTTTTGTATTTACGAGTATGTGTGCACATTTGTGTGAATATATGCTGTGTGGTGCAGTGCCCATAGAGGCCAGAAGAGGGGGGTAGAACCCCTGGAGCTGGAGATAAAGGTGGTTGTGATTGGCCCAGTATGGATGCTGGGGACCAAACTTGGGTCCTTTGGAAGAGTAGTAAGTGCTTTTAATCACTGGGCCATCTCTCAAGTCTTTTGTTTTCTTTTGTTTGTATGTTTGGGTTTTTGTTGTTGTTGTTGTTGTTGTTGTTTGTTTTTAAAACAAAAAATCTTAAGAGATAAAACTTAGAAATCTTAATGAAGAATCCCATTTCTTTTTAAATGAAATTTATCCCTTAAAACTAGTCTGCAAGGCAGGCAGTGGTGGCACACGCCTTTAATCCCAGCACTTGGGAGGCAGAGGCAGGCGGATCTCTCTGAGCTTGAGGCCAGCCTGGGCTACAGAGTGAGTTCTAGAACAGGCTCCAAAGCTGCACAGAGAAACTCTGTCTCAAAAAACCAAACACACACACACACACACACACACACACACACACACACACAAATAGTCTGCAAAATGTCTATTCTATTTGGAAACAGTTAAATATTGTCACTTTTTATACCTCCAAACTGGTACATTTGTCATTGAAGTTTTAGAGAAAAAAAATTCTGTGATGGTTTCCTTTTAAGAAGTAAAAATGAAAGAGAAGAACAAAACAAAGAAACCAAAAATAAATCCACCCTCCCTCAAAATAATTTCTTAAGGCAATGTGATAGATGGAGAGGGTCAAACACAGACCTTGACCATTAATTTTTTCATTCAGTATTTTTAGGAGCTTGACCTGTCTTATTTTTAATGTGTGTATTTGTGTGTGTATGTGTGTGTGTGTGTGTGTGTGTGTGTGTGTGTGTGTGTGTGTGTTCAGGTGCATATGCCTGTGCATAGAAGCCAGAAGAGTGTCTATGGCCTACCATGTCACTTTACCTTATTGTCTTGGTACAGGGACTCTCAATGAACTTGGAGCTAGGCTGGAAGCAAGCAATTCCAAGTGATCCTCCTGTTGCCTGCCATAGTGTTTGGATCACTGGTGTGCATGGTTATGCCTGGCTTTTATATGAGTGCTAGGGATTTGAACTCAGGTCCTGCACAGAAAGCTCTCTTACATCTCTACAGCCCCTCTGAGATGTTTTATCTGTGCTTTTTTCTTATCTTTCTTTTGTTGTTAAATTTCCTTCAGCCTCCATACTTTCCCTCACTTATTAATATATGATTTTCTCTTTTTAAATATTCAAATTTTACTCTTTGTTCATTTGACAAAATATTTTCTACATAAATGTCCTATTATTCTTGAGTCTTTCTGTTTCCCTCTCCATGTATAAGACTTTCCTCAGAGCTGAAACATTTCATCCTGGACCTGGACTGAAACTTGCAGAAGGCTGGGTACTTCTCTAAGTTGAAACCTTCCCTTGGGAAGACTCAGAAGAAAACAGTTTAGTTGGGAAGTCTTAAGCAGATCCTGACGCTAATAAGATAAGCTTCCAAGGCAGTAGAAGCAGCAAACAACAGCTAGGGGAGGAGACTATCTGATCAGCCGGGTTGCCTGAAGGAGCACCCCTAACCTGCAGAAATACCTCAACTCATACAGAGAACCCCTAACCTACAGAAATAACTCAACTCATACAGAGGTTCGGGGGTGCAGTTATAGTGAATCCTCAGTGTTGCGTTGTGCTTTTGTGGTGATAGAGCTGTCCTTGAGTCATCCCTATTCCTTTATGTGGCCTCAACCAACTCATTTGTTTGTCAAGTTAGACTTTGGTGTAATGGTTACTTTGGACTCTACTTGGTTTCCTATATGGAGTCAGTGAATATATGTTCCCTCCCTCTCTCTTTACCTCTCTTCTCTCTTCCTTATTCCCTGCCCCCTTCCTTCCTCCCTCCCTGTCTTAGTTACCTTTTCTTCTTCCTCCTTCCACTCCTTCTTTCCTCTCTCCCACTCACTCCCTCTTTCTTTTCTTCCTTTCTTCTTTTCCTTTAATACTTTGTCCTTTCTTTAAAATTTAGGTACATGGGAACACACAAAATATAAGTAGGATATGGTTACAGCTAGATGTTCCTAATGAAATCCATCTTCCTTTTTTGTTATTACAGATTTCAAGGAAGGATTTGTTTTTATAAAAGATTGAACTTATTAATTGCCTTCAATAGTTCATTTCTTCATGTAAACCCCATACTTCTACTGATCCAAGTTTCACAAGAAAGATTGCTCACATTACAAGTCTTATTTTTCAGCCTAAATTGTCCCACCTGGAGATAAGTTGAAAAAGTACACCACTGTTACACATGCATCAGTCAGTGAGCTCAACTGTATTTCTAATAAAATTTTAGAATGTGAGATGAGACTTGACTTCTATGAATTACAATTTCACTGCATTTTAAATGCTCAACTACATGTGAAATTATAAATTATATTTTCAGTATATGTATTTCAATACACTTTTCAGTAATTCAAGTAGGTCTCTCATTTCAGTAAATCAAAACATTTTTATGGGGAATCTTCTAAATGTCAATCTCCACTAGCTCTCAGCAGAGCAAAGATGTATGACGATGATGTCTTCATGCAAGGATCTCATGGAATGCCTTTGCATATGAAAGTTTATTTTGATACCAGAGTCAATAAAAATGTCCTCACAAATTAAGACAAATGATGCAATTGAATAGCACTGTTGACTTAATACTGCCATTTTCAAGGCAATCGTTCTTACTTGAATATGAAAATCTAACAGAAAAATTCAGGTAAAAATTCAATTTCATTAACAATGAATAATATTAAATCTGAATTTAGCAAAATATCAGGCCATATATTACCTTCTTATCTTCTCCTTCAAGGCTCTTTGGGAAAATCAACCTCAATTATAAATATAAAATAATCATTATATTGGGTCAAATTGTCAATGAATAATTTTGAGATTATTTAAGACAAATTCACAAGGAGTCAGTCCTTACTTATAACTGAAAAAGCAGATGGCTTTTATCTGAATAAATATAACTGGAAATATGTATCATCTGAAGGTAGGCTCTAGTTGGAGATCAATATTGAATGAACATTGGCTACCAAGGTGTCATCACAGAGGCAAGCAGCAGTCCTGGCTCTGCAACTGGGGTCTAGCTGTCTCTCATCCTGGGGCAGGGGGTGGGTAGATGCAGAGTCAATGACAGAGACTCCAGGAAGCTTGCAAGCAATCTCTCATTTATTAAACAAAGGGCTGAGGTTTATATATGTGGATTTTTGGTGGGTTTTGCTCCTAGCTGCTGAGGCATTTCTTGGTTGGCTCTGGGCTGCATGTCATCACCTTTAGGTTTGGAGCTTATGGGTCAGGTTTCCTCTTGCCAGAGTGCTCTCTGCTCATGTCACAGCTCTTTGTTTAAGGCATGGCCCAGTTTTTTGGCCTTACCTGCCTCACTGTAGCACTGAATGCTTTTCTAATAGATAGTAACTTAGGAAAGAGCGTTTTGTCAAAATGGTAGAAAGCTAATTTTAGACTATCTATCACCATTTGCTTAAAACAAACATATTTGTTAGGAATGCAGGAGAATAAAGATGTGGATAGCATGTATGAAAAGTGACAAGTATGGCTCTATTCCCCAAAATTCAAGTTCTATGCCATTGGATTGATTCTTGAGAAATAGTTATTTCATCTCTTTCCTGTCATCATGAGTGTCAATGCAGGCATTATTGGATAAATTATGAAATAAATTCTCTATGATATTCACTGAGATGATATGTGATCATATTTTAGGTATATAGGAAATATTATCAATATATTTTATAATAAAATCAATAAACATTTAAGTACAAAAAATATACTTCACAAAATAACAATGTGAATGCATCTGCACATATTTAGTATTTTATATTGTATACTACTAATATTTGTGGATAACCATTTACAGAAAAGAAAGCATCTAAAATTACTTTAGCTAGTACTAAAACTCAGCAAATATAACAAAATAGAAAAACTCACATTGAGACTATAATATGTTTCTAGGAAGTGTTAGAAAATTAAAATGAGAGAAAAAATAAGACTAGAACATAGATTAGAATGTAATACACTTAGAAAAGGATAAGAAAGAATAAAATGATTTGAAAGAATACTGAAATGTTAGGAAAGTCTTAGAAATTAAAGACAAATCAAGCCAATTATAAGCTCCAGTATGGATAGAGGAGAGGTCCCCAAGTCCCCACACTCAGAGAGGATCTATTAGCAGTTGATAGTTATTTATGGAAAGACAGTTGTTTTGTTATGTGGAGTCAGCCACTGATTGGCTACGGGCAGCACCGATTAGAATGCAGCGGTTACGAATAACAATAAAAAGGATATTGAAGAGAAAGGGAGATGGAGTGGAGGGCACTAGAGGGAGTTGGAGGGGGTAGTGGTGATAGATATGATCAAAATATGCTGTATATGTGCTTGTAATGTTCAAAAAATAAATTTTAAATATTGTTTAGAAAGAAACTTTAGGTGAAAAAGTTGATCTTGATAAAACATACAAGTGACTAAGCAATATGAATAATTCCTTAAGATACACACACACCGAAGGGGCCTATTTAGTGAAATGATTAAAAATTATGACATAAAGAAGAGTCAATTAATTCTTTAACAAACAAGGAAGAAAAAAAACTCAATGGAAATTTATTAACTTTTAATAACTATTAATTTATGGAAATCTAACTATTAATTTATGGAAATCTTCCTTACATTTAAGAAAAGACTCATAAGTTATGATCTGAACTGTGCACAGAGTATCCAAGACAGCTACAGATTTTAATTAAATTATAGAACTTGTTTGGTGTCTGTGTGTGTGTGTGTGTGTGTGTGTGTGTGATCAATTCTCACTATGTAGCCCTGGCTAGTCTAGAATTCACAACACATATCAGACTAGTATTGAACTAGTGTAAACACAGACAGACAAATAGACAGAAACAGACACACATACACAAACAGAATACAGAACAATAATAAAAAAATTAAAGAAAAAAATCTAAGACTACCTTTAGTCATCATATTGTCAGTGGTAAAGTTCATATAATTTCTCTGAGACTGAAATGTTGAATTATGGGTGAAAACAAATGAATAATTATTTTTTTCCCTCAGATCTGAAATATGTACAAACCTTTGGAAGGTTACCATTCATCCTTAGAGGTGTGAGTACCTCAAAATCATGAGAGCTAATGTCAGCCCTATAGAGAGAAAGTGGAAGATCCTGGGAACAGAGCAGGCACAGCATCTTTCTCAGTTTTTTAGCACCTACTGTTATCCTAGTTGATGCTAAGACAGAGGCTGGAAGGTGCAGAAAGTCTCAACACATTCAATGGCCCGTGTTGGATCAGGAAATGATGCTCACACCTCTAAGGATGAATGGTAACCTTGAATGGTACAAAAAGTCTTTTACATTTGTTTAGTGTGTGTGTGTGTGTGTGTGTGTGTGTGTGTGTGTGTGTGTGTAGAAGCTAGAGGACCACTTGCCTGAGTAGGTTATTGCAGGAATAGATCCTGTCTTTCTACCACATAGGTCCTGGAGACTAAACTCAGATTGTCAGGCTTGGTGGCAAGTACCTTTGCCCACTGAGCAATCTTGTCAGGCCACTTATTTTATATTTTTTAAATGTATTGTATGGTTCTGTGCACTGGAAAAATCAGATAACAACAACAGCAAAAAAAAATAATAATAATAATAATCAAGCCAGCAGTGCTGAGGACCCCTACTGCTCTAATTATATAACATATATATTATTGCACACTGTGAGGAAACAGAGGTACAAATATGGGGCAAGAATAATAATGTAGGCACATCATGTTTGTCATGCCATGAAGAAAGCAAGTTATAACAAATACTCGGATTACTGAAAAAGGACAAAATAGCTTCAGCAAAATAAAAGCTGGTTGTGGTTAGAGAAATGGCTCAGTTTATCACATGCTTGTTGCATAAGCCAGAAGACCTGAGTTTGAATTCCCAAAACACACATAAAAACTGGCTGAAACAGGTATAGTGACAAAGGGACTTCTAGAGCTCATTGGTCAATCATTCTAGCTGAATCGGTGAGCTCCAGGCCTTGACACATCAAAAACGAAAGTGAAGAGGGATGGGATACCTAATGTTGACCTCTGGCCTCCATATGCCCACACACATGCATGTACACCCATTCACACACACCCAAATACAAATATATAGATACATAAAATCCAAGCCACACCCTACATTCATTTGTCCTAGAGGGGTATGTAAGGCTACACAAATATCAAACCAGTAATTAACAAAACTCATCACCTCAACAGGCTCATGAAGTAAAGGGTTGCATGTTCCTACCAGTAGCTAACAGAGAGCACAAAGAAAGCAGTTGACAAAATCCAGTTGCTATTCAGGACAAAGCTTCATTGCAAAAAGGAAGGCAACTTCCTCATCCAACAAAGAAAAGTCACAAAATCATGAGAGCTAATGTCAGCCCTATAGAGAGAAAGTAGAAGGTCCTGGGAACAGAGCAGGCACAGCATCTTTCTCAGTTTTTTAGCACCTACTGTTATCCTAGTTGATGCTAAGACAGAGGCTGGAAAGTGCAGAAAGTCTCTACACATTCAATGGCCCATGCTGGACCAGGAAATGATGCTCACACTTCTAAGGATGAATGGTAACCTTGAGCCTAAGTCTTCTGACCTGTCAGCCATATTTACAGTAGAATATTTCCTTTAAAAAGTATTCTGGGGAAGGACAAACATGGTATTTACTTACTTATAAGTGGATACTAGATATAAAGCAAAGGATAACCAGACTGCAACCCACAGCTCCAGGAAGGCTAGCTAGTAAGGAGTACCCTAGGAAGGACCCATGGATCGGCCAGTGATGGAGAAATGAATGAGATCTACATGAGTGAACTGGGGGTAGGGGGTTATGGAGGGCAAGGGATGGGGGATGAGAGCTTAGGGGAGTGGGAGGTTCGAGCTGGAATGGGAACAGAGTGGGAGAGCAAGGAAAGAGATACCATGATAAATGAAGACACCATGGGAATAGGGAGAAGCTGAGTGCTAAGGAGGTTCCCAGGAATCCACAAGGATGACTCCACCATAGACTACTGGCAATAGTCAAGAGGGTGCCTGAGCTGGCCTACTCTGCTGATCAGATGGCTGAATACTCTAACTGTCATCATAGAGCCCTCATCCAGTGACTGATAGAAGCAGATGCAGAGATCCATGGCCGGGTCCCAGGTGTCCAATCAAGAGAGAAGAGGGATTCTATGAGCAAGGGATATCGACACCATGATTGGAAAAAGTACAGAGACAACTAGCCAAACTAGTAGAAACACATGAACTGTGGACCAATAACTGAGGAGCCCCCATGGTGCTGGACTAGGCCCTCTGGAAAAGTGAAATTATTGTCTAGCTTGAACTGTTTAGGGGGCCCCCAGGCAGTGGGATCAGGACCTGTCCCTAGTGTATGAGCCAGTTTTTTGGAGCCTAGTGCCTATGGTGAACACTTTGTGAAGCCTTGGTACAGGGAGGAGGAGCTTGGACCTGCCTCAACTGAATGTATCAGGCTCTGCTGACTCCCCAGGGGAGACCTTGCCTTGGAGGAGGTGGGAATGGGGGGTAGGTTGGGGGGGAAGGCTGGGGGCCGGGAGGGGGAGGACAAGGGAATCTGTGGTTGGTATATAAAATGAATAGAAAATCTTTTAATAAAAAATAAAATTAAAAAATTAAAAAAGTATTCTGGGAGCTGGGCAGTGGTGGCACATGCCTTTAATCCCAGAAGTCAGGAGGCAGAGGCAGGTGGATCTCTGTAAGTTCAAGGACAGCCTGGTCTACAAAGCAAGTTCCAGGAAAGCCAGAACTGTTACAGTACTCATGCATATCCTATCAAGTGTTATGTAGTCTCAAATCAAACACTGGCCTTGGCTATGACATGAATCCTGAATGTGTCCCCTTGGATTAACTCTTCCACCTATATTTTAGTTCAGTCACCAGTGTCTTTTCGGTGCACAGAGTTCGAGCTGTCAAATTGTTCTCTCATATTCTCAACTTACTTTCCTCATAGCTGATGCATTCATGCTGTTAAACACAAACAATAACACATTGGCATCACCACCTATTTACTTTTCAAGGAGATTCTATGGTCATAAATGTTTAAAATTACATGTTTGGGCAAAGAGATGACTTAAAGGATATGGTGCTGCTGCCAAGCCTGATGACTTGAATTTGATCCCTGAGATCCCATAGTAGAAGGACAAAACTTGGTCCTGCAAATTGTCCTCTGACCTAAGTAAGTATATACATATGCATGTATGCACACATAATAAGAAAATAAAGAAATAAGGTTATAAACAAATAAATAAGTCTTGTTGTATGGAGCCCTCTTCAGCTCCATTCCATAATGTTCTCCCTTCATGCAAATCAGCTCTTAAAACTTTTCTGTTTCTTGACAGCTGGATCAAAGGAATAGAATTGAAGACCCAGACTTAAATTCACCCATGGATACCTGATTTTGGACAAAGAAGCCAAAATTATACAGTGGAAAAAAGAAAGCATCTTCAACAAATGGTGCTGGTCTAACTGGACATCAGCATATAGAAGAACGCAAATAGAACCATATTTGTCACCCTGTACAAAACCTCAAGTCCAGGTGAATCAAGTACCTCAATGTAAATCCAGATACACTGAATCTAATAGAAGAGAAGTGGGAAATAATCTCAAACGAATTGGCACAGGAGACAACTTCCTGAACAGAACACCGATAGCACAGGCACTAAGATTGACAATTAACAAATGGGACCTCATGAAATTGAAAAGTTTCTGTAAGGCAATGTACACCATCAATAGGAAAAAATGGTAGCTTGTAGAATGGGAAAAGATCTTCACTAACCCCATATCCAACAGAAGACTGATTTCCAAAATATATAAGGAACTCAAGAAACTAGACATCAACAAATCAAATAATACAATTAAAAAATTTAGTACAGATCTAAACAGAGAATTCTCAACAGAAGAATCTCAAAAGGCTGGGAAACACTTAAGGAAATATTCAACATCCTTAGCCATCACAGATACACAAATCAAAATGACTCTGATATTCCATCTTACACATGTCAGAATGGCTCAGATCAAAAACCCAAGTGCCATTTCATGCTGGAGAGCATATGGAGCAAGGGGAACACTCCTTCATTGCTGGTGGGAGTGCAAACTTGTACAGCCACTTTGGAAGTCAGTGTGGCAGTTTCTCAGAAAAGTGAGAATCAATCTATCACAAGACCCAGCTATATGACTCTTGGGTATATACCCAAATGATGCGTAATCATGCCATAATGACAGCTATGTTCATAGCAGCTTTATTTGTAATAGCTAGAGTCTGGAAACAACCTAGATGTCCCTCAACCAAGGAATGGATAAAGAAAATGTGGCACATTTACATAATTGAGTATTATTCAGCTGTTAAAAACAAGAACACCAACAAATTTGAAGGCAAATAAACAGAACTAGAAAAAATCATCAAAAGTGAGGTAACACAGACTAATAAAAACAAACATGATATGTACACTCTTATAAGTAGATATTAAGTATAAAGTAAAGGATAACTATGATACAATCCAGAGACCCAGGGAGGCTAAGTAATAAGGAGGGCCCAAGGTGGGAGGGTGCATGGATTTCTCTGGGAGGGAGAAATAGAAGAGATCTCCTGAGTGGACTGGAGGCATATGGGGATGGAAACTTGAGGAATTAGGTTGTGGTAGGGGGGGGGTCGAGGGGAAGTGTGCTAAGGGGGACTGCTGGAAGTGGGGGAGCATTTCATGGTCACATGGAATCCTGGAGCAGCAGAATCTCCTAGGAGAGTGCAGAGAGGACCTCAGTTTAGACTCCTAGAAATAAGGGATATGTAACCTGAACTGGCCATCTTCTGTGATCAGATTGGTGCTTGGTTGTGGGGGACCTGCCCCACCTTTTTCCCCAGGGTACTTGAGGAGTGAGGGATAAGAGATTTAGATAGAAGGATAAAGGGGAGAGAAACAGAAATTCAGGATAGCCTCAGGTGGGCCTGGATCCTTATCCATCACTGGCCACTTCTGTCTCTTCTAAAGGCCCTTTTAAAGGAATGCCAAGGGACAGGGCAATAGATCTCCCCTTGCTAGATTAAAGCATACTGCACATCCAAGTGCAGACCTTTCCAAACACCTGGTAACCACACACATGGTCAAGCAATCTTCTAATGCAGCTCTTCTGGGTAAAGCAAGCTCAGATCTCACTAGGAACCTTTGTGAGTCTCCACACCTGGCCCAATTGTCATCAGAGAGGCATCATCCAGAAACTGATGGAGGCAGATGCAGAACCACAGCCAAACATTAGGCAGAGTTTGGAGAATCCTACAGATGAGGAGGAGAAAGGATAGTAGGAGCCAGAGGGGAAGGGTCAAGGACACCATTGGAAGGCTCACACAGTCAATTAACCTGGGCTCATAGGGACTTCCAGACACTGAACTGACAACCAGGGAGCCTGCATGTGACTGACCTATGTGCTCTACATATATGTTACAGTTGTGTGGCTTGGCCATCTTGTAGGACTCCTAACAGTGGGAGCAGTATTCTTTGACTCTTTTACTGGCTTTTGAGACCCTTCTCCTTATACTGGGTCACCTTGCCCAGCCTTAATACATGGGGAGGTGCTTAGTTTTACTCCAACTTGATATGCCATGTTTTATTGGTACTTCTGGAAGACCTGCCCTTTCCTGGATTGAGATGGAGGAGGAGGGGGTTGAGGGATGGAAACAGGTGTGTGGCTGGGGGTAATGGTCTGGGAGGGGAGAAGAGGGGGGAGGCTGCAACTGGAATGTAAAATAAGTAGATGAATTATTTTATTTTTAAAAACTAAAAAAAAAAAAAAAAGCTTTTCTGCTTCTTGAAAATTCTAAGTTCCACCTTGCCCTAGGATCCCTGCACTAGCTCTCCCAATTTATATGGAGCAATCGACAAGATGTATTGATGTTCGAGATTAAACATTGGAGTTGATAAGTAATAAACACACTTATTAAGCAACAGAAAAAAAATAACAATATGAAAACATGGATCTCTGAGAAGGTCATTGAAGTATACAAGGCTTTAGTCACACTGATCAGTAATGAAGAGAGGAATCAATTTTTAAAGAGAAGGGTCTGGTGGGGTGGCTCAGCAGGTAAAGGCACTTTGCCACCAAGACTGGCACCCTGGCACATGGCATTGTGTTTACTGGTGAAAGTTTAGAAGAGCTCCCCCTGAGATGGGGAACAGTATTGTTCTCACCAGTTCTTTTTAACATGTACAGGCTCTGATCAGGGTAAGCAGACAAAAAGAAATGAAAAGTGTTCACATGGAAAAGGGGGAGAAGTCAAATGAGATCAAATGAAATAGATTCACTGGTAGCTGAGTTTCACACATAGAAAAAAATATTAACTGGGTATCACCATGTAGGCCAAGCGAGACAGGAACGCACAGAAATCTGCCTGCCTGTGCCTCCCCAGTTAAACATGTGACACCACACTGATCTTCATACAGAAAATCCTCAAATTGCTTCAAAGTCTCCCCAAGCTAACACGAGTTCAGCAAAACTTTGTATATGCCATCACTGTCAACACACAATTCCCTTTTATATGGAAGTTCTACACTGTCCTGAATGGAATTTAAAACCTGGGCATGGTGCCATATGCATATAATATAATACCAACAATTTGAAGGCTGAGACAGGAAAATTGTGATTGTTTTTCCAGCTAGTCAAATCTTCATAGCAATAAACTGTCAAGAAGAGGGGAGGAGGGAGGGGCAGAAACAGACTGGGGGGTGGGGGGGAGGAAGGAATGGAAGGGGAAAGTATAAATGAAAAGAAATAAGAGGAAAAGGAGGGGAGAAATTTTATTTATAAAAGCTTTAAAAACAGAAAAGTCTTAAAATATTAGACATAAATTTATCCAATTATTTGCAAGAATGATATAGTGAAATTCACAATATTATTGAAAGAAGTTGAATAAAAGTTTAAGCAAATGGAAATATCCTATATTCTTGGCTTAGATATGAATATTCACCAAAATCATCTATTGACTCACTGGACTCTCTTCCAAGTTCCATATACCTTTTTGAGTAGGTCTTGAGAGCCTGATCTTAAATCTCACCCAGAGAATTCAAGGGACCCCGTGGAACAGTTGAGCAATCATGATAAAATTCAATTTAGAGGATACACACTTTTCAGTTTCAAAACTTACTGGCAAACTACAATGATTAATAATTGGCAGTACTAACATATGGACACATACATTGATGGATGAAATCAATGGAAAATCCAGAAATAGACCTGTGCAGTTTGTCTATAAGGGGACCAAGGGAATTTAAAAACAAACAAAACTGTGGACACAACTGGATACTGGATATGAACATGCAAAAGAATGATACACTGTGCCTATATCATGTTGGACACAAAAGGTTTCTTGAAACAGATTAAATGGGCCCACATAGGCAGGAACACCTGCACATATGTGAACATGGACATGGAAAAACACAGAGGAAAATCAGACCTAAGGCTTACGTGTTAAGAATTAAAAGTCACAAAACTTTCAGAAGTGAATAGAGACATTTGCCTTCATGACCTTGGCAGTAAGCAATGAATCTTGAGATGTCATACCAGAAACATACATAAAATAAATAGATACCCAGACCTCAAAAAATTAATGCCTCTGATCAATAAGAAATCAATAACATGAAAAGCTCTACATAATAGTGAAATTTATTTCAAGATGATATATCAGACACAGATTTAGTATGCAGTATATAAAAAAGTTGGGACATCCCAACTGAAATTGGGTAGATTTGGGTTAGACATTTTCCCAAAGAAGTCATAAAAATGGGCAGAGAGTGCTGAAAAGATTTAACTCTCCAGTCAGGAGGAAAATGAAAATTAGAAATCAATAAGAACTTTTTTGTCTAGTAGGAGGGTTTTAAGAAATAGGTACTATAACAGGTTGACCAGATAAAGAGAAAGTGATGGTGATGCTTACATAGGAGAGCCACTTTCTGAAACAGTTCCCCAGCTCCTAGAACACTAAAGATACAGTTATCATATAATTAAGTAATCTCTCCTCTAAGTCCACATAGCCAGGACATTCAAAGACATGCCCACACAATCTTATCCAAGATTGTCCACTACAGCATTAAGGCCCCACATGACAAAACTACAGACGGATTTTATTTCCGATATCCGTTTTGAAATCCAAAACATCTGTTTTGTTTCTCTTGCTTGCTGAGGATTGAACCAAGGGCCTTGCACTTGCCAGGCAGGCACTGAATAACATCCCCAGCCCTTCACCCAATGATGCTGGAATAAAAGAGATAGATCCATGTGAGGGAAAGTGATTTTACCAAATAAATGAAGTCCTAATACATAGTGTTGTATTACTCTTCCTGGAGAGACATGACTAGGTAGGTACCTATTCACCTTACACAGGGGACCGACCACAGGGCAAAGTAATTGTTTCATCCAAGTCCAACTGAGTGAACCAATGAGTTCATTGGGCTTACAAAGCATGGGTGAGGGAGTTCTTACAGCAGCCTGGGGACCCTAGAGCAGCTGCATCATTGCAGTCTCATCCCAACCTGGATGATGACTTCCCCACAGCTGCATAGATGGAATTTCTCCTTCAGTTACTTTTCCACACATCATATCTATCTATCTATCTATCTATCTATCTATCTATCTATCTATCTATTTGCATGCTAGAGCAACTCTTGCCAGTCCAAGATCCTAGGATCAGAAGACCATGTGCAGCTGAGGTAGAATTACACAAAGCTGGGAAGGAGGCATATCAGGAGTGTAGTTGAAAGACTTCCTGTGTCCTGCCTGACAAGGTCGGGACAAATCTCTCTCACCCGCAATCCTGCAACCATTTATAAAATAATCATTCAGAGGCTTAATATCAATTACCAATTGCATGGCCTATGGCAGGCTTCTTGCTAGCTAGCTCTTATAACTTAACCCGTTTCTATTAATCTATAAGTTGCCACGTAGCCATGGCATTACCGGTCTGCTGGCATCTTGCTCCTCCTTCAGTGGCAGCTGGCGACTCTTCTGCCTTTTCCTTCTTCTCTTCATATATCTGCTTGGATTTCCAGTCTGCCTCTAAGCTGCCTTGCCATAGGCCAATGGAGCTTTATTTATCAACCAATCAGAGCAACATATATTGACAGCATACAGAACATCCCACAGCACAGGAGTGGCTGGAATCTCAAGTGAGGGTCCGATGAGACTTCCCATGCCCTCTTTCTGTGAGGATTTGTCAGCAGGCCTCATCCCTAGGCTCATTGCTGGGAGTCACAGCTGCTTGACAACACTCTTCTCAGAGGATAGCTTTTTACAAGACATGCTGAAACAAGGCCAACCTTAGGAATATAATACTAAAAAAGAAGCCAATTTAATTTAATAAACGGCTTCATTTATACTAAATATCCAGAATTGCCAAGTCTCTAGAAAATAATAGTGCCTAAATGGTTGTCATAACTTGGGGCTAGGACTGTATGAAATTTGTCTGAATCAAACTGTAGTCATGTGGCTCAAATCTAACAGCAAGAGGAGCTGGAAGGGAGAGAGGAGGGAAGAGCTTGCCTCTGGCCAGATGAAACTATCATGGAAGACCATGAGGACTGACAGCCTGCCAGGATGCATGGAAGCCTCTGTAACCCCCTGATCACACAGACACACAGACGACACAGACACAGACACACACACACACACACACACACACACACACACACACACACACACACACAGGCTGCCTTTGGAAAGACACTTCTGCAGCGCTGGCTGGTCCACCTGCAGACTCTGGGAAGCCTGGGTATCGACTCTTAGAACCAAGGGGAATTGTGTCAAAATAAATTATGTAACTGGTTTCACCTTACCTTTAAATGTCCTTTTCTTCCTGGAGTCCCTGGGATGCACACTTGTATGCACTCCCACTGAAGTGCTTGTTCGTGAAGAAATGTATTTGTCTTTGGGGACCTGTGTTGGTTACTTAGGGAGACAGAGGCATAGAAGGTGACTGCAGGCTTTATATACATAATGGCTTCTCAGGGCTGAATTTAAAAATGCAGTGGAGATGTTTTGGGAAGCTTTGTGAATGTATTAGAAACCACTGAAATGTGCCTTTGAAAGTGTGACTCCTAAGGTTTGTTCATTATATTTCACTGAAAAGTAAATTTAAGTTTGCCTTGGGGAGCAGAGGTCAAGGCCAGAGTGGACAGAGAAGGAATAAGAAGGCAATGGGATTGGAATCATGCTACCCAGAGGGAAAGGCAGGAGCTAGAGAGGCAACTCAAGAAGACAGACCCGGCTGCTATGGGTCTCCACCACTCCAAATCTTCATCTCCGTGAAATGGACAAGTTCTATCCTGAAGCGCACCTCGCAGCGAGCCTTGCGCAGGTTGCGGCTTTCATGGATGCTGCCTTAGAAAGGAGGGACTCACTAACTCAGACGCTAGCACAAAAGGCTCCTTTCAACTTTGCAATTATTCTCTGGGATCTTTAAACATGTGGCTCTGGGGGAAAGGAGACTGGTAGCTCCTCCCAGTTCCCGAGCCTACAGTAGCAGATGTTCTGAACAGGTGCTCATCTGGATAAGGCGGCAATCATCCCTCCAAACAGGCACCACCTCCTTCAGGGCATGCGAGACCATATTCAGTTCTGTTGACTCAATCAAATTTCTTTTTTCTGGTAGTTATGTAAAATGCACTTGAATACTGGTTTCCTTCCCCACTTTTTGCTACTAAGACTTTAAATTCTAAATGAATTGTAATGCATCGATTTAGGAGTCGGGTTCAGTTGTACTACGGTATGAATATCAATGGAAGGCCCCTGTTTTCAACCCTGGGAGAACGTTAAGACAAGCTCTTAGCTTTCTGGTTGAAAACGTATAGTGAAATATATGTGTACAATTGGCTTCACATGAAAGTTAATAGAGACAGGGGTGTGGGGGCTAGAGCAAAGCAGTAGCGGGTACCTTACAGTTCAAAGCGACAGGAGAAGAAAGGTATGGGAGAAGGAGAAAGTGTGAGGAGTTTGTGTTGTAGACTGTAGTGTGAAGTTAAGGAGAGGCCCCATGTCAATGAGGAAGCAGGGGACTTTTGTCTCAGTCTCAGCAGAGGGATTTGAAGCTGTCTGCTTTGCAAAGAGGAAGAGTCCCTCCATCCCCCAACCAGCCAAGGTTCAGTGAGACAAGGTTAGAGACAAAAAGAACAAGCATCATCGTGAGTGAATTTTTCTTTCAAAAATGAGGGCTCAGTCAATACCAAGCCTGTCTTTCATGAATGAAATGAATGAAGACCAGAGCACGGCATCTATAAATGTTGAAAGAGCTGGTTTGTTGGAGTGTGTGCAATCCCAGCACTGCAGAGAGGGAGACTGGATGGTCTCTGGAAAAAGAAGGGAACATGTACCCTAGGAAGGATGCCCAGTGAGGGCCTCTGGCTTCCATATACACCAGCTTGTGTGTGTGCACACAACACACACACACACACACACACGCACGCACGCACGCACGCACGCACTTGCACTTGCACTTGCACATACATAAGCACACATATACCAAAAAGAAGAGAAATGGGAATAAAGGGTCTTCTCAAGGCAAGAACCAGCACAAAGGAAGAGAGGGTTAGGAGCAGAGGAAAGGCTTCTCTTGAAGACATGAAAATAAAAGGAAGGGTAAGAAAGGCCATCATGCATCCTGCTGTCAGCTGGGAACAGCCATGTTTCCCACCTGAAAGATGCTATAATAGGCTTAAGACCAGACAGGCAAAGCATGTAAATTCCTCTTGGACTAGCAGTTCTGAGACCTTGAACAAATGACTTTTGGGAGAACAGACATTTCTCCATAGGGCTGTGAAATTTGGATCTTTGTAATACTGTATGGTAGAAGACAGTGAGAATACTAGTTAGAACTGAGAACATTTCTCCTTCTCTTATTGTTTTCTACCGTTTCTTCAGTGTAGGGTGGGGCTCAAGTGTGGAGGTAGATGATGACTGTCAGGAGTTCCCCCGCTCCACTATGTAGGTCTCAGGAACTGAACTCAGGCCTCAAGGTTTGGCCTCAGGTACCTTTGCCCTCTGCAGCACCTTACCTGCCCAAGGACAGTGTTTCACTCTCATGAGGCTTCCTGCCGTCCCATGTTCTCCCCCCACTCCTTGAAGATAAATGGGTTTGGCTGCCTTGTCTGGTTTTATCCTGTTTGCTTCCAACATGAAATTTTTCCTCTAGAGATTTCTACCTTTCACCAAAAGCACAAAGAAGACTGAGTGGATTTGTTACTTGCTGATCACAGTGCTAAAATTCAAATGCCTTGCACTCAGCCCTTGTTTTTCTCTGACTTAGGTAAGAAAGAGTGTCACTTTGAGTGATAATCGAGCTAGACAAAAAGTGGTCACTGTTTCAAAAAAAGAAAACCAAAAATTTATATAAAAAAAAATAAAAAGTAAATTTTAGGGAAAAGCCTTAAATGTTAGTGACCTTGCTTGTTCCAAGGTTCAGAAATCAAAGTTATTGACCCTAAACAGGAAGTAGCTAAGTTAAATGATCTAATAACAAGTTCCTTGGGGGCAGGAGATGACTATAAGATTAAAGTTGCCCCCCTCTTGCTCTAAGTAGTACTAAGTTGCAGCCCATCCCTGAAAGAAACCCCCATAGGGGAGGCAAGAACATGGCATAGAAACAGGCCAAGTGGAGTAGGTCCTGAGGATGACCTTGGTAGAGGTAGGAACCCATGGCAGGGGTCCTGAGGATGACCTTGGTAGAGGTAGGAACCTATAGCAGTGGTCCTGAGGATGACATTGGTGGAGGTAGGAACCCATGGCAGTGATCCTGAGGATGACCTTGCTGGAGGTAGGAACCCATGGCAGTGGTCCTGAGGATGACCTTGCTAGAGGTAGGGATGGCAATGGTCCTG
>CABHPP010147088.1:0-45970 GCA_902168425.1 Peromyscus attwateri
AAAAAAATTTAATTTAACATTCCCATTGTTTTGTTAAAAGATTACCATTGTGAAAAATGCCAGTTCAAACCATGCATCCATCATACTAAATGCCATTGTAAATCAGAGACATCAAATTCTGGCAAGATTGTGGGGACAGTTAATTACCCAACCATCACAGGCAACAATGCAAAGTGATACAGTTACTGTGGAAAACAATTTGATATCTTTTTTTTCAAATTAAATATAGAGCTAATATACTTCACAGCTATGAACTGCTGTGCTTTATCCTAGAGAAACGGAAAGCCAGTTGTTTATTATTATTATTATTATTATTATTATTATTATTATTGTTAAATTATTTTTTAAACTCAAATTGATTTTTGAAGGAAACTTCATTTGTGACAGTGAAGGTTAGAAATATTCACTTTGTGCATTTTTTTTCTTTTTCTTTTTTTTTTTTTTTCCTTTTTTGAGACACAGTTTCTCTGTGTAGCTTTGGAACCTATCCTGGAACTCACTCTGTAAGACCAGGCTGGCCTCGAAATCACAGAAATCTGCCTGCCTCTGCCTCCTGAGTGCTGGGGTTAAAGGCATGTGCCACCACCTCCTGGCTAACTTGTGCAACCTAAAGAGCATCCATATAAGGACACACTGTTCATTTTGAAGGAAAATGGTAATAGACACTGGTTATCAGTAACCTGGCTGAAATGCCAGAATTTTATTACTGAGAAAGTCAATTTGAAACATCATACAAAACAAATCCATTTATATAAAATTTTTGATTCAACAAAGTTATAGATATGGAAATTTGATTAGGAATTTCTAGGGGGAAGATGGGTGTAGCTATAAAAGAGCAATATGAAGAAATTTTATGATGATAAAATGTTTTCAGTCCAGGCTCTATCCATATCAGCATCTCAGCTATGATATTATACTATAATTTTTCATGACGTTATGATCTGACAAAACAGTGTAAAAGTTAAATGATACGTTCTGGGTTGCTTGTAATTTTTATTAACTTTTCTATTTATTGCTTGCAAGTGGGGTGATGTGTGCGTGGAGTTCATAGGACAACTCTCTAGTGAGAGTTCTTTTTTCTCACTAACCAGGTTCCAGGAGGCAAGTTCAGATCATCAGTCTGATGGCAAATGCCTTTACTCGGCACTCAGTGAGCCACCACTCTCTCTCTCTCTCTCTGACTCTTTCTATCATTGTGACTATACAATCCTCTCAAGACAAAATAGTTTAACTGAAAATATGATTTTACATATCGTGTAGCATTATGTCAGAGCTGAGGTTATGTAATTATTGGTAAGAAAATATTTTCTTCAACTTCCGTGGATTTATTTTTCTTTAAAATTTTTATAATTCTGTGTTGTGGTGGTTTAGATTTCTTCCCCCAGAGTAGATTGTACCCTGAAAAATGCCATGGTGTTTGTTGCCCCTTGTGACAGTTCTTATTGATGATAATAAAATCAAGTTTCTAAAAAGAGGATTCAATGCTTATAAATATACCTCTCTCTGAAATTTACATATACATTGTAGATTTAGAATACTTTAATTACCTAATAAAGGATATATTGCCAATGTAATGTTATCCAAGTTTCACATGTAAAGATAATTCATTGCATTGTAGAGCAAATCACATAAAAATACAGAGACATATCTTGAAAATAGATGTGTGTGTGCACACTTGAGCACATATGTGTGTGCACATGTGTGTTTTGTGCGTGCCTATGTGTGCCTGTGTGTGGGCATGCAAGAACAGCCACACCTGGTGTTATTCATTCTTCATGTGTAAACTTTTAATTTTTTTGAGGCAAGGTCTGTCACTCATCTGCAGCTTGCAGAGTAGGTTAGGCTTACTGGCCAGGGAACCCCAGGGGAGTTCTATCTGCACCTTGCCAGCAATGGGATTACAAGTGTGTCATCATGCCAGGCTTTTTAATATTGATTCTGAGACTCAAGGGTCATCATGCCTGCAAGGCAAGAATTTTCCCAGTTGAGCTTTGTTATGAGAAAAAGTTCTGAGAGTAAAAATATGACCAAGGAGTACATTCAAATGGTATCAGAGTAGTGGTTTTTTTTTCTATTCTCTCTCTGAAATAAGTACAGAATATTTAGATAGACTTTATGTCATTGGCACAAAGTGATTAAACAGAAACATATTCTGTAATAACTGGGGACCTATGGACCTATGGAACAAGGACCTATGCCCTAAGGCTGGATTCTCTCCAGCCAAAGAAATTATTGAGCTGTTTTCACTGAAGTGTACAGATGCAGAAGAAAACTAATTAACAAGGATAGCATGCAGATGAAGAATGATGCTAAAATTTGGATCCTTTCAACTGGTACCCCAAACTCAAGTATTATTGGGTCATTTATTATTTTTCATGCCTTTATACTCTGTTGAAAAAGTCTCTCATAAATGATAAAAAATACAGTGGGGTTAGCTCTATTATAGTGTGTTGATTTATACAGTGCAAACTTTTAACAGCACTTTCTCAGCCACCCACTTCTCCAAGTTTTATGTGGTCACTCTTTGTTGCGTGATGTGGAAGTGGCTGCCACTGTAGATTTTTGCCTAGAACCTACATAACCCTGTTATCACAGCTTAAGCTGTTTTTATTTGGTTTTTCTTGAAAGGATAGTAACAGAGTTCTTAAGAACAAGTTTTCATTTCTAAAACAATCTGTTCCTATTATCTTTTTGTAAATGTGAGTATCTAGTTTACAGACATTATATTAAAAACACAGAGGCAAAAAAAATAACACATGAATAATGGCTTGCTTGGAAGGTTAGGATATATTTCTTGAGATTATTCAAGATTTTTATCAAGACAGTGTACAGCTGGGCGGTGGTGCCGCACGCCTTTAATCCCAGCACTTGGGAGGCAGAGCCAGGCAGATCTCTGTGAGTTTGAAGCCAGCCTGGTCTACAGAGCGAGATCCAGGACAGGCACCAAAATAACACAGAGAAACCCTGTTTCGAAGACAGTGTACTTGGGAGAAATGTAACTAGGTTATTTTTTTTTTCCTTTCTAAGGGCAAAGTACAAAAAAAAAAAATCTAATTGAGGTATAGTCACAAATTCACTTCTCCACTAGTGCAAAAGCCAAGATACCAAGATTAGAGATGATGCACCCTGATCTTCAGCAGTGCAGGGAGGGATGGTTCCCAATCTGCAGTTCTGGATTACTGTCACTCAGCAAAATAATGTGGACGCTGGGTGTCAAGAAATCAGAAACCTTTGCTACAGTTAGTCGAGCTGGCTCTGTGATCTGAGAAAATAATGTGACATCTAATTACGTAACGCTTAAAGTCGGTGTGAAGAATACACCAACCAGTTATCACATCAAATGGTCCGCCCCGAACACGTGCCTACGAGTGGCATTATACAGACGGAGCAGATGATATTTAGGAATGTATCTGTATATCTACAACTACGCATGTAATAAAAGTTAATGGAAAAAAGTGGCCATGGATTTGAAAAATAGAAAGGAGGGGAGGACTATAGGTGAGCTTTGGGTGCGAAGAAAAGGGAGCAAGAAGTGTAATTATATTATAGTCTTAAAATTTAAGGAAAAAAGGAACTTCCTTTACTCGTTTGTTTTCCTGGAGTTGTTGATATATAAAAACTGTCTGATGAAAGCACAGGAGGGATCATACTTTTTAATAAAATGTGTCCTTTTCTGACAAAAGAATGATGGTAATTCTATAATTACATTCTGGGGCTAAGTTGGAATATGATCTTTTCCTTGTCTCTCATGGGTTCACTCTCTAGGATCCCGGCCATGTGCAGTAGTGAAAATGTCCTGCTGACTGGCTGGCTTAACTGATTCTGTATGGTCTATTGTAGAGAATCCCCACAGCACTTCAAAAATGCCATTTTCATTGTCATTTCATAATCTGCAACCCAAGAACACCCTTTAATGATCAAGCTGGGGGCAAGGGTACACATACTTTTTGTTTGTCCATTTTGTATAATCTCGTTATCCTAGAGGTAATCAGAAATAAGCCCAGTGGAGATGGGTCTGTTCTTACAGAAGCTTCTCAATTTCAGGAGGACCCATATACATAGATGTATAAAGAGAAGACTTCTTCATGCATCCAATTTGACCCTCTATATATGTTTTCTAACTCACAGATGCTGCAACTACTTGACATTTATACTTGGGTTTTTAATATTTAATTTTAATAGACATATCACAACCAATGATTTCGACACAGAAACTCAGTTTCTTCCCCTAAACATAGTCCCTTGTCTATTCTTCACTCTTGGACGAGGAGAAATTGTTTTAGGCCAAACAGCAAAGAATCACACTTCACTCTGTATTGTATGTCTTATACCTTGAGTCATTTTAATTTTTTGACAGTGCTCATCATTTTCAGCGACCACTGCATTTTGTAGTCTGCTCATCATTAATGGATAATATGTTTTATACATTTTTCCTTCATTGAAACAAATGTTCCAAAGTCAAGAAGTTGGTCCATTTCATAAAAGAAATATTCCATTCCCCAAGACAGATGCAATTTATAAATATTCAGGCAACATTTTCTGTCAATAAATTTGAATGACAATACAAATGAGCCCTTTAAAGAGGCAGAAAAAAAGGCATACAGAGAGAAAACTTTTAAGAATTATTGTTAGGAAAAATCTGAGAAATTCAAATCATTAGAAACTGATATTTATCAAAGAAATGATGGACTTATACTCTCCAATTCATTGCATCCTTATTTGCAATGACCAAGAATATCAAACTAAGTGCTTATTAACTGATAATGATTAAAGAAGAATATATATAATTCATCTATAAAATTGTGGATGGACTGGGGATGAGTGTGTTATGAGAAATAGCCAAGGTCTAAAAAAGACATTTTATCATTCATATATATGATCAATAACAGCTTATTTTTCAGAAGTTAAAATTAATTAAATTATTTCCAGATACTAGGGAGAAAGGTTGTTAATTGTATCAAAAATTTAAAATTAGGTAGAAGCAAGAACTGACCTACTGTTGGGTGACTGTAGATACCAATAATGTACCATACATTTCAAAAAGCTCAAAGAAATTTTTAATACTTTTGTTGTAAAGAAATGATAAGTATTTGAAGATAGAGATGTTTTTGTCTGTTTTAAAATGTATTACTAGCCGGGCGTTGGTGGCGCACGCCTTTAATCCCAGCACTCGGGAGGCAGAGGCAGGCGGATCTCTGTGAGTTCGAGGCCAGCCTGGGCTACCAAGTGAGCTCCAGGAAAGGCGCAAAGCTACACAGAGAAACCCTGTCTCGAAAAACCAAAAAAAAAAAAAAAATGTATTACTATGAATGCATGCCTCAAATTGTTACATGGTACCCTGATTTTGCATTTTTTAACTTGTTTGTGCTTTCCAAAAGTCACACCAAAACTTAACTGGATGTAAGCTTTCAAGTAACTTTTTTAAAATTTAATTTTTTTTATTTAAGAATTTTTTTTAATTCACTTTACATACCAACCACAGATCCCCCTCTTATTCCTCCTCCTGCTCTCCTCCCAACCTTCTCCCCCCCATCCCCCTCATTACCCTCTCCACAAAGGTGAGGCCTTCCATGAGGAGTCAGCAAAGCCTGGTACATTCAGTTGTGGCAGATCCAAACCCCTCCCCACTGCATCAAGGCTGTGCAAAGTGTCTAGCAGCACAAACACTGAGAGCAACAGTTAATAAATGGGACCTCCTGAAACTGAGAAACTTCTTTAAGACAAAGGACACAGTCAATAAGACAAAACGACAGCCTACAGAATGGGAAAAGATCTTCACCAACCCCATATCTGACAAAGGGCTGATCTCCAAAATATATAAAGAACTCAAGAAACTGGACATGAAAATACCAAACAATACAATTTTTTTTTAAAAAAAAAAAAGTGTTACAGAGCAAAACGGAGAATTCTCAACAGAAGAATCTCAAATGGTCCAAAGACATTTAAGGAATTGCTCAACATCCTTAGTCATCAGGGAAATGCAAATCAAAACAACTCTGAGATACCATCTTATGCCTGTCAGAATGACTAAGATCAAAAACACTTATGGCAGCTTATGTTGGAGAGAATGTGGAGGAAGGGAAACACTAAACACTCATCCACTGTTGGCGGGAGTGCAAACTTTACAACCATTTTAGAAATCAGTATGGTGACTTCTCAGAAAACTGGAAATCAATCTACCTCAAGACCCATTGATACCATTCTTGGGCATAAAACCAAGGGATGCTCAATCATACCATGAGGATGATTGCTCAACTATGTTCATAGCAGCATTATTTGTAATAGCCAGAACCTAGAAACAGCCTAGATGCCCCTAAACCAAAGAATGAATAAAGAAAATGTGGTACATATACACAATGGAGTACTACTCAGCAGCAAAAAAACAATGACATCATGGAATTTTCAGGCAAATGGATGGAACTTGAAAATATCATCCTGAGTGAGGTAACCTAGACTCAGAAAGACAAATATGGTATGTACTCACTCATAAGTGGATACTAGATGTAAAGCAAAGGATAACCAGACTACAAGCCACTTTTTGCATTTTTATGTATCAGATTAAAATGAACTCATTTTTTTCAAAAATTTGCCTTTGTAGAAAACAAATGTCAAACAAAACCAAAAGCATCCCTTATTATTAATATATGTGATATTTGGTATATTTTATCAATTGATTATGTAATTGGCTCTTCAACACAGTGTCTGCTACCTGGTGAGAATCAAAGCAGGGCCATTGAAGAGAAAAACCACAAAGAACCAAAGTTAGGGATCTCCAAAGAGCAGATCACATTTTTTTTTATTTTTTTATTTTTTTTTATTTTACAATACCATTCAGTTCTACATTATCAGCCACAGATTCCCTTGTTCTCCCCCCTCCTGCCCTCCTCCCCTTCCCCCCAGCCCACCCCCCATCCCCACCTCCTCCTCCAGGGCAAAGCCTCCCCTGAGGACTGAGATCAACCTGGTAGACTCAGTCCAGGAAGGGCCAGTCCCCTCCTCCCAGGACGAGCCAAGTGACCCTGCATAAGTCCCAGGTTTCAAAGAGCCAACTCATGCAATGAGCACAGGATCCGGTCCCACTGCCTGGATGCCTCTCAAACAGATCAAGCCAATCAACTGTCTTACCCATTCAGAGGGCCTGATCCAGTTGGGGGCCCCTCAGTCATTGGTTCATAGTTCATGTGTTTCCATTCATTTGGCTACTTGTCCCTGTGCTTTATCCAACCTTAGTCTCAATAATTCTCACTCATATAGACCCTCCTCTTCCTCACTAATTGGACTCCTGGAGATCCACCCGGGGCCTAGCCGTGGATCTCTGCTTCCAGATCCCTCAGTCATTGGATGGGGTTTCTAGCACAACAATTAGGGTGTTAGGCCATCCCATCACCAGACTGGGTTAGTTCAGGCTGTCTCTCGACTATTGCCAGCAGTCTATTGTGGGGGTATCTCTGTGGATTTCTGTGGGCCTCTCTAGTACTTTGCTTCTTCCTATTCTCATGTGGTCTTTATTTATCATGGTCTCCTATTCCTTGTTCTCCCTCTCTGTTGTTGATCCAGCTGGGGTCTCCTGCTACCCCAAGCTCTCTTTCCCTCGACCCTTGCCCTTCATTACCCCCACTCACGCCCAGGTTGTTCATGTAGATCTCATCCATTTCTCTGTCATTGGGCGATCCCCGTGCATTCTTGGGGTCCTGTTTTCCAGGTAGCCTCCCTGGTGATGTGAGTAGCAGTCCAGTCATCCTTGCTCCACATCTAGTATTCTCCTATGAGTGAGTAAATACCATGTTTGTCTTTCTGAGTCTGGGTTACCTCACTCAGGATGATTTTTCTAGATCCCTCCATTTGCCTGCAAACCTCATGATGTCATTGTTTTTCTCTGCTGAGTAGTATTCCATTGTGTATATGTACCACATTTTATTTATCTGTTCTTCAGTTGAAGGGCATCTAGGATGTTTCCAGGTTCTGGCTATTACAAACAATGCTGATATGAACATAGCTGAGCAAGTGCTCTTGTGGTATGATTGAGCATTCCTTGGGTATATGCCGAAGAGTGATATAGCTGGATCTTGGGGGAGATTGATTCCCAATTTTCTAAGAAAGCACCATATTGATTTCCAAAGTGGCTGTACAAGCTTGCATTCCCACCAGCAGTGGAGGAGAGTTCCCCTAGCTCCACAGCCTCTCCAGCATAAGGTGTCTTCAGTGTTTTTGATCTTAGCCATTCTGACAGGCATAAGGTGGTATCTCAGAGTTGTTTTGATTTGCATTTCCCTGATAATTAGGGATGTTGAGCAATTCCTTAAATGTCTTTCAGCCATTTGAGCTTCATCTGTTGAGAATTCTCTGTTTAGTTCTATCGCCCATTTCTTAATTGGACCATTGGGCATTTTGATGTCTAATTTCTTGAGTTCCTTATATATTCTGGATATCAGTCCTCTGTCAGATGTGGGGTTGGTGAAGACCTTTTCCCATTCTGTAGGTTGTTACTTTGCCTTGTTGACCATATCCTTTGCTCTACAAAAGCTTCTCAGTTTCAAGAGGTCCCATTGATTGATTGTTTCTCTCAGTGTCTGTGCTACTGGTGTTGTATTTAGGAAGTGATCTCCTATGCCAATGCATTCAAGACTACTTCCTACTTTCTCTTCTAGCAGGTTCACAGTAGCTGGATTTGTGTTAAGGTCCTTGATCCACTTAGACTTAAGTTTTGTGCACGGTGATAGATATGGGTCTATTTGCAGCCTTCTACACGTTGATATCCAGTTATGCCAGCACCATTTGTTGAAGATGCTTTCTTTTTTCCATTGTACACTTTTGGCTTCTTTGTCAAAAATTGTATGTTCATAGGTGTGCGGATTAATGTCAGGGTCTTCAATTCGATTCCATTGGTCCACATGTTGGTTTTTATGCCAGTACCAAGCTGTTTTTATTACTGTAGCTCTAGAGTAGAGCTTGAAGTCAGGGATCGTGATGCCTCCAGAGGTTGTTTTATTGTACAGGATTCTTTTGGCTATCCTGGGTTTTTTGTTTTTCCATATGAAGTTGAGTATTATTCTTTCCAGGACTGTGAAGAATTGTGTTGGTATTTTGATGGGGATTGCATTGAATATGTAGATAGCTTTTGGTAAAATTGCCATTTTTACTATGTTAGTCCTGCCTATCCATGAGCATGGGAGATCTTTCCATTTCTGACATCTTCTTCAATTTCTTTTTTCAGGGACTTAAAGTTCTTGTCACATAGATCCTTCACTTGCTTGGTTAGTGTTACCCCAAGGTATTTCATGTCATTTGTGGTATTGTAAAGGGTGGTGTATCTCTGATTTCCTTTTCAGCCTCTTTGTCAATTGTGTATAGGAGGGCTACTGATTTTTTTTTTGAGTTGATCTTGTATCCTGCTATGTTGCTGAAAGTGTTTATAAGCTGTATCAGTTCCTTGGCTGAATCTTTGGGTCACTCAAATATACTATCATGTCATCTGCAAATAGGGAAAGCTTGACTTCTTCCTTTCCAATTTGTATCCCCTTAATCTTCTTATGTTGTCTTATTGCTCTGGCTAGAACTTCAAGTACTATATTGAATAAGTATGGGGAGAGCGGACAGCCTTGCCTCGTTCCTGATTTTAGTGGAATTGCTTTGAGTTTCTCTCCATTAAATTTGATGTTGGCCGTTGGTTTGCTGTAAATTGCCTTTATTATGTTTAGGTATGTTCCCTGTATTCCTGATTGCTCCAAGACCTTTTTCATGAAGGGGTGTTGGATTTTGTCAAATGCCATTCCTGCATCTAGTGAGATGACCATGTGGTTTTTTTCTTTCAGTTTATTTATATGGTGTATTACATTGACGGACTTTCGTATGTTGAAACACCCTTGCATCCCTGGGATGAAGCCTACTTGATTATGGTGTATAATTGTTTTGATGTGTTCTTGGAGTCTGTTTGCCAGTATTTTATTGAGTATTTTTGCATCAATGTTCATGAGGGAGATCGGTCTGTAGTTCTCTTTCTTTGTTGTATCCTTGTTTGGTTTAGGAATCAGGGTAATTGTAGCCTCATAGAAGGAGTTTGGTAATGTTCCTTCTGTTTCTATTGTGTGGAACAATTTAGAGAGTATTGGTATTAATTCTTCTTTGAAGATCTGGTAGAATTCTTCTCTGAAACCTACTGGTCCTGGGCTTTTTTTGCTTGGGAGACTTTTAATGACTGTTTCTATTTCCTTAGGGGTTATTGGACTATTTAAATAGTTTATCTGGTCTTGATTATCTTAGGTATGTGGTACCTATCCAGAAAATTATCCATTTCTTTTAGATTTTCCAGTTTTGTGGAGTAGAGGTTTTCGAAGTATGACCTGATGATTCTCTAGATTTCCTCAATGTCTATTGTTATGTCCCCCTTTTCATTTCTGATTTTGTTGATTTGGATGCTCTCTCTCTGTCTTTTGGTTAGTTTGGATAAGGGCTTGTCTATCTTGTTGTTTTTCTCAAAGAACCAACTCTTTGTTTCATTGATTTTTTTGTATTGTTCTCTTTGTTTCTATTTTATTGATTTCAGCTCTCACTTTGATAATTTCCTGGCGTCTATTCTTCCTGGGAGACTTTGCTTCTTCTTATTCTATTGCTTTCAGGTGTTCTGTTATGTCACTAGTGTGAGATTTTTCCAACTTCTTTATGTGGGCATTTAGTGCTATGAATTTCCCTCTTAGCACTGCTTTCATAGTGTCCCATAAGTTTGGGTATGTGGTGTCTTCATTTTCGTTGATCTCTAGGAAGTCTTTAATTTCTTTTTTTATTTCTTCCTTAACCCATTGGTGATTCAGTTGAGCATTATTCAGTTTCCATGAGATTGTAGGTTTTCTGTAGTTTTTGCTGTTGTTGAAATCTAACTTTAAACCATGGTGGTCTGATAGTACACAGGGGTTATTCCAATTGTTTTGTTTCTGTTGAGATTTGCTTTGTGGCCAAGTATGTGGTCAATTTTAGAGAAGGTTCCATGGGGTGCTGAGAAGAAGGTATTTTCTTTTTGGTTAGGATGGAATGCTCTGTAGATTTCAATTAAGTCCATTTGAGTCATGACATCAGTTAAGTCCTTTATTTCTCTTTTAAGTTTCGATTTGGGAGATCTGTCCAGTGGTGAAAGTGGGGTGTTGAGGTCTCCCACTATTAATGTGTGGGGTTTTATATGTGGTTTAAGCTTTAGTAATGTTTCTTTTACATACGTGGGTGCCCTTGTGTTTGGGGCATAAATGTTCAGAATTGAAACTTCATCTTGGTGGATCTTTCCTGTGATGAGTGTGTAATGCCCTTCTTGATCTCTTTTGATTGATTTTAGTTTGAAGTCTATTTTGCTGGATATTAGGATTGTTATACCTGCTTGTTTCTTAAGACCATTTGATTGGAAAGTCTTTTCCCAGCCTTTTATTCTTAGGTAGTGTCTATCTTTGAGTTTGAGATGTGTTTCTTGTATTCAGCAGAAAGATGGGTCCTGCTTTCGTATCCATTCTGTAAGCCTATGTCTTTTTATAGGTGAATTAAGTCCAATGATATTAAGGGATATTAATGACCAGTGATTGTTCATTCCTGTTATTTTTTTGGTGGTAGTGTGTGTGTACTTCTCTTCTTTGGGGTTTACTTCTGTGGTTTTATCTATTGCCTGTGTTTTCGAGGGTGTATCTGACTTCCTTACATTGGAATTTTCCTTCTAGTGCTTTCTCTAGGGCTGGGTTTGTGGATAAGTATTGTTTAAATCTGGCTTTGTCTTGGAATGTCTTGTTCACTCAGTCTATGATGATTGAAAGTTTTGCTGGATATATTAGTCTAGGCTGGCATCCATGGTCTCTTAGTGTCTGCATTACCTCTGTCCAGGACCTTCTGGCTTTCAAAGTCTCCATTAAGAAATCGGGTGTTATTCTGATGGGTTTGACTTTATAAGTCACTTGGCCTTTTTCCTTAGCTGAACTTAATATTGTTTCTTTATTCTGTATGTTTAGTTGTTTAATTATTATGTGGCGAGGGGACTTTTTTGGGAGTCTAGTCTGTTTGGTGTTCTATAGGCTTCTTGTATCTTCATAGGCATTTCCTTCTTTAAGTTGGGAAAGTTTTCTTCAATGATCTTGTTGAATATATTTTCAGTGCCTTTGAGTTGGTATTCTTCTCCCTCCTCTATCCCTATTATTTGTAGGTTTGGTCTTTTCATGGTGCCCCAAATTTCTTGGACATTTTGGTTCATGACTTCATTGGCTTTAGTGTTTTCTTTGACTGATGAATCTATTTCTTCTACCATATCTTCAACGCCAGAGATCCTCTCTTCCATCTCTTGCATTCTGTTGGTTATACTTGCATTTGAAGTTCCTGATCGTTTACTCAGATTTTCTATTTCCAGCATTCCCTGTTTGTGTCTTTTTCATTTTTTCTATTTCCCTTTTCAGGTCTTGGACTGTTTCCTTCATTTGTTTCATTGTTTTTTCATGATTTTCATTCAGTGCTTTATTGTTTTCTTCCTGGACTTTATTGTTTTCTTCTACTTTAATTGTCCTTTCCTCTAATTTTTTATAGTGTTCTTCCCATTTTTTTGTGTTTTCCTCTATATAAGCCTCTAACTTCTTCATGATGTTATTCATAGGGCTGTTTTCTTCTGCTTCTTCCAGTTTTTGATGTTCAGGTTTAGGTGTTGGAGGAGGGCTAGGCTCTGGTGATGCTGTATTGCTCTTCATTTTGTTGTATGTACTTCTGCCTTGGTGTCTGCCCATCTCCTTGTGGTTTGTTCTTAGTCTTATCTGCGCACTTGGTCCAGACAGAGCTGACAGATTCAGGAAGTCTCTCTCTCTTTTTCAGATGGGAGCTCTCTTGTCCAAATGGGAACTCCAGGGCAGGAGGGGAGCTCTTGTGCAGAAGTGAAGTCCAGGGGCAGGATAGTAGCTGGGGGCCGGTCTCCAAGTCTCAGGAAGTTGCTGGGGTTTCAGGCAGATGGGCATGGGGGCAGGGCGTGGAGATTGCGGGGTCTGCCGGGGGTCTTGGAGATGGGGAGCCTTCCTGGTAGGGCTAGAAGGGAACCTGCCTGTTGGCCAGAAGTTGGGGCCACGTTGGGCAGGTCTTCCCCAGAGTGGCTGGTGCCCAGGGATGGGGTCTAGGCTGAGCCAGTACACTCACCTCTGGTCCAGAAGGGAAGTCGCAGATCACATTTTAATACAATGTTTAATATCACACACCTCAATCATATCGTCAGTGTTTGTGCTTTTGTCTTTTTTGTTGTTTGTCCCTTGCTGGATATGACTGAGAATATTTTGTTCTCTTTAAAACCTCCAGATATGTAACCATGGTTATGTACCATTTACTTGTTAATCTGAAGTTCCAAGGTGCATGAACATGAATGAATGTTTACCTCAGAGTAATTTTGGGGCTCTGTTGTGCTGTGGATTTTCTTGTTTGGTCTATAGTTAGTTAAGCATGCTTTCCTCTGTGTATAAAGGATTGGTCTGGATAGACCACAGTCATGGTGAAAGCTGCTGGAGTCTTGCATGAGTGTGCCATTGAACACATAAAGCTTTAAATTCTTAGAAATAAAAGGGCAATATGTGATGGACATTCAGCAATGAGTAACTAGGAGTCATGACCCTACAACGCCAAAAAAGTAAAGATAGATTTTTTTTCACCTAAATGTTCTGTGGACATTTTGCACCAAAACAACTCTAACAGCCAGTTCCCGAGAGGCAACAATGCAATTCCAGCAATGATTGTGTTTCCTGAACTTCACTATCCAGTTGAACAGCCGGCTTAGCTCAGTAAGTCGAAACCTGCCAAGTTAAGTCAGGTTTGTACATTCTTTGGAATGGTTTCCACACTTCCATTAAGGCTGCTTTTCCTCCCTGGAAGAACTGATGCACAAGTTCCTCAGCTGCTTTTATTTCAGGAACACTTAGGTTGTACAAAAAAAAAAAAAAAAAAGCCGACAGATAAATAATAACAGAATCATTTGTAGTAACACAAGTGCTGGATAAGAGCAATTTTTCCCCACAAGTCAATCTGAAAGCATCGTACAGACACCAGTGCCTTTGATGTGAGATTTTGCTTTTCAAGTATCACTGTCGTAATCATTCAGGAACATTTTTTTTTTTTTTTTTTTTTTTTTTTTTTTTTTTTTTAGCAAAGGGTTTTACTTCCATGGCATTGGGAGGTAAAACCTGTTTTAATCCCTGTCCTGCCATCATGTTTGCTTTGTATGTCTCATCTTTTAAGCAAGCCAAACGATGAGAAATCAAAAATGCTTCAAGGACAGTGAGGGAAAAAAGCGTCCAGTCTGTATCTATTACAAAAATAGTTTCTTATAAAAAGTAGAGTTGTGTACAGGCTTCTCAAACAAGGCAACCTCAATCTTTGACTGCTATTTCAAGAATGATAAGTGTTAAAATAACTAAGCCACCACCTTCCTCATCAAATAATAAAAATAACTGAAGACAAATCTTGACATTTGGAATTTTCACATTACTTTTATATTTTTCTACTAAAGCAAAACTCAGTGCATTTTCCTTGTATAGAGTAAATTTATTATTAACCATCAAATGCCCCTATAATCTAATCCTATATGACATCAGTATTTATTTTCCTTTTGTTGATTTAGAATTCTGAAATTATTTAAAGAATCTCAAATACAAAACTGTTATTTTGGAATGAGTGATGTGTGTAGGATTTATATATGGTTTGCATATTCATATCCAAACCCTCTTAAACAAAAATATTCCATTGCTAAAAAGAAATTATTTACATGTTAATAACAAAGGCCCAATTTCCTGTTTGTTTTAAAGATAACATCAAGGATACAAAGATTATTGTTAAATTTCACAGGGAAAAGAGGAAAATAATATGAAATGCTTTCTGAGGTTAAAAAAAAAAACTAATTATGTCATTTTAGAGATGTGCCATGTACATGTACTTACATCTAACTTGCAGTCTGATAAGAAAAGTGATCTGAATGATTCATGGTTCATGTTTTTATATATTTAGGGAAATTTATCTTTCATGTTAACAACACATTTTCTTATTAAACATTAATGCAGAAGTGTCTGAATTTTAATCATTTATTACATTCACAATAGTTTATCTATTTCTTCTTCTTAAATTATTTAAAGCAAAATCCTTTCTCAAAGATTTTCTTTGAAGGACTTTCAGCCTGAAAACATAGCAAGTGGTCAATATCTGAAAGCAGACACTGACACTACCTCTTAACGGAGGTCAGAGCAGTACTCCAACAGGTGTTCAGAGATGAGTGGCCGTGTGGGCAACAAGCACAGCTACCTGCATCCCCCGCCAGGATTTTGCAGAGTAAATGGAAAAGTGAATGTTAAATTCACTATCTTTCTTACCAAAAGTTTAGTCACATAATTTTGACCAATGCTATGAGTTGGGAAGTTTTGTGATTTTTTTATGTACATATTTACGTCTCTCAGTGTTTTTATACATAAAGAAACTATTCAGCTGATGCTGATGTTAATACAGCCGGTAAGCCAATGGGTTTGTATTGTAAACATAGGTTTAGCTTAAGTCTGGCTATGTCCACAAACAAAGAAGTTGTGTGTGAACAGACGCTAAAAAGATTTAAAATACAGCTTTCCCTGCATTGAGAAGCAGCCTTTGCATCAGCAAAGGTGTGTGTGTGTGTGTGTGTGTGTGTGTGTGTGTAAGTCACTAAAGATACTTTGCCACAAAGATCATGATTTTTGCTAATAGATGAGAAACAGAAGAAATACAGAGACAGATTGTAGGGGATGATAGACAGAAAAGAAAACAAAAATAATTTTTACCTAGAGAATATAGCAGTCTGAAACCTGCCTTGCTCACAAAATCCATCATTCAGAGGAGATGAATGGTGAGAGATGTGGATTCATTATGGAGGGGGGAAAAAAAACAATGGCAAGCAGCTGAGCAGCTATATGTCTTTAAAAGAATCAATCCTGAGCTCTTTCTAATGGCCCTGTTTCCTCTTCCATCCTTATAGTTACATCTGGACTTTACAGTAAACCCAGGAGCCAAAGGCTCTTGTTATCTATGCAATGTCACAGTCCTATCAACTTCTAGTGGTGGTACCTAGGAAAACCTTTTGAATGTAGCTGATTCAGCTCAAAATGTAACCACTTATTTAATTAATTGAGAATGCTACATTAGCACTTGCAAATACATGCTCCTTTATGTTACTATATACTTTCTTTCCTGTTGAGTTTCCTGAAAGAGGAATGAGTAACACTGATATTATTAATACTTAATTTATCATAAGTGAAATGTATCATTATTTATTCTATATGTATCATGAGATTAGATATCCTATAGTGTGAAATATAATTCTGGTATTTGAGGGCTGCATTGCATTGTCCTGGCTAAGGCCCATATACATAATCATAAAATCCATAATGAATAAAATTGCATAATGGCATGAGCTAATCCTGTATTCTTTGGACAAGATACATTGAAAGAGACTGATCAGATGACAGGTGTATTAGGCAGTAAGAAAACGTGTATTTGATATTAATCAACAATGGGTGTTCTTCAGCTGACATTGGACATGTGACCAAGCAATATCCTGATCAGATGTAGGAGGAAGATGGTGGTTTTATTATGAGGCCTTGGATAATAATAACATTGCTACTATGTATTAGCTTGTGATAACTGTAATTGAGAATAATCACATTAGGATAATATTATTATGTACTGTGGGATGTCTTTCTGTATGCTGTGAATATGTGCTGCATTGATTAGTTGATAAATAAAGCCATTTGGCCTATGGCAAGTCAGGTTATAGCTAGGCAGGAAATTGAAGAGAGAAACGGGAAAAAGAAAGACAGAGAGAAGGGAGTCGCCAGCCAGACACAGAGAAAGCAAGATGACAAGGCAGAACTGAGAAAAGGTACCAAGCCACATGGCTAAATATATATACATAAGAATTATGGGTTAAATTAAGTGTAACAGCTAGTCAGTAATAAGCCTGAGCTAATGGTCGAGCAGTTATAAGTAATAAAAGCCTCTGTGTGTTTACTTGGGGGATGCGATTGGGAAAGATTTGTGGGGACCACCAGCTGGCCGGCCAGGATACAGGAAAACTTCCAACTACAATTGGTGCTCTCCGTTGGGCATTGATCCACATAGACCTAAGAAAGCTTAACGATTCTGAATGCACAGAAACGGAGCCACACTAGGCTTGCTAGTCTCCCAACAGATGCCTACAAGATGGAGCTGGCTGCCAGCTGCCTTGACCTAAGTGACATGGCTGTGGATTTGCACCTCAGTACACAGAGGTATCTGCAAGCTGCACAGCATGGTGCATGGTGGATATAGTTTTTGCTAGTACAGACCAAAAAAAAAAAAAAAAAAAAGGTTTCTTGGGTACACACTGCTTAATTAATTAATTATTTGTTTGTTTGTTTGTTTGTTTATTTATTTATTTATTTTGGTTTTTCAAGACAGGGTTTCTCTGTGTAGCTTTGCGCCTTTCCTGGATCTTACTCTGTAGACTAGGCTGGCCTTGAACTCACAGAGATCTGCATGCCTCTGCCTCATGAGTGCTGGGATTGAAGGCATGCGCCACCACCACCCAGCACACTGCTTTAATGTAGGCATAGACCCATTGCTTCCAAGAGTTGGTGGTATGCATGGCTCCCACAGCTGGTGGTAATCATAAACATAAACACCACCATGTTAAAAAGCTCAGGTGGGCAGAGTCAACAGCCAAGGCTGCCTCTTCTGTTCTAACCACTCTGCCTTTTAAAGCAATAGATTCACAATAAAACAGATTCAGATAAAATAAAACTCTAAATGGTTTACAATATGTACAAAAATATACATAGGCTTGGAAGAGAGATGAAAAGGAATATAGAGAGTTATATAAGGAAATAGAAAGTTTTAAAAATTATAGTTTTTAAAGAGAAAGTAAAAGTAACATAAAAAATAAGCCATGTAAAGATGGAAATCACACAGAGCCAGGCTTATATTGTCTTTGTGAGTTTTAACTGCAGAAAGACATTTGATTGTAAAGGCTGCTCAGTTAAACCAATATGTATATTTTAGAGTATTTTATATAGCCTTTATATTTTATAAAGCCCAAAAGTGTCTGGGCTCTACAAAAACAGACTTTAATATAACCATCTATTACTGTTAAATGCTCTCAACAATTGGTTACCTGCGTCTCCTAGATGCTAAACTAGTAAAGGAAACAGGTGCCTTAAAATAATCTGTCTCTGATAAAGCTTAAAGATATGTTCCAGTCTCTCTCATTAACACTAACCAATATAAGCAGAGTACTAAACACTACAATGTTCACTAATTTTTCTCATGGCTGCTCTCTCTCTGTTCCCTGCTCTGCTCTGCTCCCTCCCCACCACTATCTTTCTCTCTCTCCAGGCCTGGCTCTCTTCTTTCTCCTCCCCCCATTTTCCTCCTAATAAAGCTCTAAAAACCCACACTGGGTTCTGTCGTGACCGTGACCTTTCCACGTGGTAACCAGCGCCGAAACCAGTGCCGTTTATCTTTCATTTTGACTTCAAAATTTGGATCTAAGGACATGTTGCTTTGAAAAGGAGGCTCGTTTTTTGTTTCCACAGGAAGCCAGAGGCTATGGATTTGTTCCAGGTTAAGATGGATCAGATTTGATCAAGCCAGACCACCTGAAACTTAATAGATGGTACCTATCAACATAGGTTATGGCTGGTCTTCTCAGGACTTGACCATTATCTCGAATTTTCTCAGGATCCCCACAAGACTACCAGCGCCCCCTATCAGCAGGAAGTAGCCTAGAACACTATGCCCACATTCCCCCAAAAATAGATTATGGATGTTTGTCTTTGTTTCGGTTGTTGGTTACAAACTGTCATTGTTCATAGTCAATCTCTGTCTAAAGAAAGAAAGGGGGATATGATACAGAAATATAGGATATAGATATGATAGGATAAAAGGTTAGATCATTGAATCTACTTTTAAAGAGCAAGAACTTGCTTAAAACATTTTACATTGCTATGGATTTTAGTTTATTAATATAAATTTAAAGTTAATTGTGTTATACTATATGTATATTTCTACTCTTATTTAAGGCATTATGTTTGTGCAGTTCATTTGAAATTATAATGTACAATTAAGTAACGCAGATTATTAGTCATCTTTGATAATCAAACTTATAGTCATGTTAGTTAAGTTTTCTAGGTATACGTAGATATATTTCAATTAGGTAGATAATCTTCAAACACATCAAAGACCTACAGAATATGGCATTTAAAATGTTTTAAAAACTTGGACTTTCCTGGACAATGAGACACATCTGCTCCTGGCAGCACCAATTACTTCAAAGAGAAAGATGGATGTTGAAGACACTCTATATGGAGTTTATCTTCTTCTTGGCACAAAAATAGTCATTGGGGCAAGAAAATGCTCTTGCTTGGATTGCTTGACAGGATGCTATATAAACTGGACATGCAGGACCCATAGGAAGGTGGCCACTGAACATTGCAAGGCAAGATGGTCCTTCAGGTTCCTGCTTCTCAGAGGAGACTGCCAGACATTCTGCAGGACTCACGGAGAAGCGACTGAAACACTCTAGGCCTGTGGGCTGAAGATGGATGCCCCAACATTGTAGAGGAACTTTTCATGACTGTCCAGCAAGGCAGCTGTCTCTGTCATTTCTAGAATTTTGGAAGTTGCTACAAAGCATTTCCTGTTTACTTAGATAGTATTATATCCTTCTGAGGTCTTGACTTGGTTGAATTCTAGACAGTTATAATTTTCCTTGGTTGTAATAAAAGATAAATTAGATATGAAACTTTAGAGTCACAAATATCGGATATATGGTAGAATATTTTCTTTAATTTTGCCAAATACAAATAGACTAGATATTGTAACTATAATTCTTGCTTGATAACTGTTTTGTTATATGTAATTTCATTATGTTAAAGTTAAAACCTTCCTTTTTGATTAGATAGAAAGAGGGAAGTGCTGTGGGATGTCTTTCTGTGTGCTATAAATATGTGTTGCTCTGATTGGTTGATAAATAATGCCATTTGGCCTATGGCAAGTCAGGTTATAGCTAGGTGGGAAATTGAAGAGAGAGACAGGAAAGAGAAAGTCAGAGAGAAGGGAGTCACCAGCCAGACACAGAGGAAGCAAGATGACAAGGCAGAACTGAGAAAAGGTAGCAAGCCACAGGGCTAAACACAGATAAGAATTATGGGTTAAATTAGGTGTAAGAGCAAGTCAGTAATAAGCCTGAGCTAATGGCCAAGTAGTTATAATTAATATAAGCCTCTGTATGTTTATTAGGGGGATGTGAGTGGGAGAGATTTGTCCCTACCACCAGCCGGCTGGGACACAGGAAAACCTCCAACTACAATTATATTATAGTCTTCTTACTCATAACTTTCATAATTTATGATGATATCTCAATCTTCCTCTTAGAAATTGCTATAGATGGCATAAAGAATGTTATTCATTACATGAATCCCTAAGAAACTCTTTATTGCTTGGAAGCCTTTGAGCCTCACAGGATATATTAACAATGAATGAATGAATGAATGAATGAATGAATAAGAGCAAAAGATGAAACATTTCAGAACTGAATTATATTTCTTCTTTAAACTATAAATTCTATCAATTAGGTTTTTTAGTCCAGTTAGACTACTGTCACTAGCTAGAATCTCAAATTTGTCAGTACTCTCTGATGTAGATAAATACTGTATAGTCAAGGTAGTAGTATCAATGCTTAATGAAAAGAAGGAGTCAAATTCCTTGACATCTGGATCCCAACATACATCCCAATGAACATCACATACATCCCAAACTCATAAATTTGTTATGTGTTTTCCTCTTTGCCTGCCTTCAGAACTGGAGTTTATTGAATTGGACAACCACCCAATTTTTATTTTCAAAATTATATGTATATATATATATATATATATATATACATATATATGTATATATGAAAACAGTAAAAAAATATTGTATGTTTAACACACACGTACATTAAAGATAAACTCAATTCTGAGCAAGAACATAAATGTTATTTCTGTATAAATATCTGAATTCATTTTAATTTTTAAGTATTTATTTCATTACTTGTGTAAAATATCATTTAAAAAGATGGATAATCTGCATCATTTATTAAGTGGTATTTCAATGACAATCTTTGCCCTTATTTTTTCTTCTCCTTTCAAACTCCTTCACTGCCTGTATTGCCTTTGGAACTGCATTATTTGCTATTTAGACTAATTAAAATATGATTGCTAATTTGGGTGTGAAAGTCTATATCAGAATGACACATGGCTATTTAATAATATTTGATGTTGGTTTAGGGAATTTTCAACTTATAAGAACAAAAACAAATAAAGGATAAATTTGTTTTCATTGTATTGGATCAAGTATTATTGTTATAAAATATTCAAAATGCTTCCAGAGCCAGTGTCAAAGCTCCTGATGACAGCTTTATGCAGAATAAAAGAGATTATAATACCTTACACATGGCCATCTGGGAGAGCGTTTAGGTGGAAACTGTACTTATCCAAACAAATGTCAAGAATTTCCCTTAAAGGGAAATACTTAAAAAATATCCATTTTTTCTTCTTTTTATTTTCATTTTTCTTTTACTATTCATATCAGAGAAATGAAACTTCTAAGTTTGGTGTTGTCTGTCCATCACCATTTACTACGAAGCCCTAAAAGAGACAAGATGATTGGCTCAGGGGAAACTATACTCTTCTTTGGGGTTTGTCATAGCCCTGCTCAAATACACCTTTCTGGGAAGCCAGACCTGTTCGCTCACACAGTACCAGAAATGTATACCGTATCTAGGACTAAGGGCATAAATCCCACACTGCTCTGCACTTATTGGTTTCATGAGATCCAATAGATGTATTTGGGTTGTAGACACACTCCTGTAAATAACCCATGAATTTTCAAGAGAGAATGATGTCGTCAGCATGCACTGAAGCAAAGCAAAACAAAACAAACAACAACAAATCATTGTAAAGCAAAAGGAAACAATCAAACTCGTGAACAGTGTGAAGTCATTCTCATTCCAAGACTGATGGTTCAGAATAAAGGTCAAATTTTTCTGTTTCAAACTTTGTCTTCCTTTTGTTAGTTTTATTTCAGTTACTTTGCAAAGAACACAAGAGGACATTAAAACAAACAAACCAATAAGAAAATAACTCTGAGCCGGGCGTTGGTGGCGCACGCCTTTAATCCCAGCACTCGGGAGGCAGAGGCAGGTGGATCTCTGTGAGTTCGAGGCCAGCCTGGGCTACCAAATGAGTTCCAGGAAAGGCGCAAAGCTACACAGAGAAACCCTGTCTCGAAAAACGAAAAAAAAAAAAAAAAAAAAAAGAAAAGAAAATAACTCTGTCTTAACTCTTGGTTATCTCAGAGTTACCTATAATAAAGAAGAACCCAGCAGAATAAACAGTTACTTCCTCAAATACAAGGTGAGTATTCTCTCATTTGGAATGATCTACAAAATCTCACAGTGACCACATGCCTTATGTATAAATATTAGAAGGTGAAATTTGAAATGTACATTTGACACAAAGTTACTGCAACAAATCTTTCTTTGGGTCTATCTTCTCTTAATGTTATGCAAATAAAATTACATTATACAAATATGCACCAAAAGAACTATATATTTGATATGTCAGACACTTAAATTATCTATGTCAATGAGCAGGGAACATGCTAATAGTTTCTCTCACTAGTTTTGTTCCCTACCTAATACAAGTGTGTATGTATGTATGTATATATTATATATATATATATATATATATATGTGTGTGTGTGTGTGTGTGTGTGTATGTGCGTGTGTGTATACATTTTATACAATATATATCTCATATATATATGAGAGAGGGTCATGTTTGGGAACATAGGAAGAGTTAGAAAGGGGAGTATGATTAGAATATGATTAAAATATCCTGTATATGTGTGTGAAAATTGAAAGAATAATTTAAAAGGAAAGCCCTTCAAAGCTGAATTTTTATTTCATTTCTTAATTGCAAAAACCTGACGTAAAAGTCATCAATCTACCTTTGGCAAAGCAGTCACATCACTATACTTTTTTATATACAAGCAAAGGGCTTGAAGGCAAGCCTGTTTGAGAAGACCACACTTTTCTTATTTATAGAAATATGTGAATGTTGACAAAAAATATCCTTAATTTAGAAAAATATGAAATTTCATGCTCTCTAATAAAAAGAAGAAAAGGTAGTTATTTTTCTTTTACACTACTTCAGATTATATGATTTTTTTATTTCATCACTTGATATTATGAAATGATATTTAAACATGTTTCCATACATTTCAGATTTTTGAACAAGGAAAATTCTACCTTTCAAACATAAGTTTTTCCATTATTAAAACAGCATACTTCCATCACCCATGTGAATGGAAATATTTCAGTGTATATCTTGTTCAACAGGAGGTTTTTCCTAAGAAGCACATTATATAATAGCACATTATATAATACAAAAGCTGTTTTAAGAAATTTGACTCTATTTCTGCTCTAGCATTCTATCTCTTTGCCATAGACATTTATCACTAAAATAAATAGCATATATCAATCTGTCAATAATATGGCATAATGAAATATTCAAAACTTATAATTTTGTTAATCATGGAATAAAAGTTGTTTATTTTTAAATGCAACTTCAAATTTAAAAGATTATTAGATGCTTAATAAATTCCAGTATTTCTCATGAATTCCTGAGCTAAATATATACTGTAAGGACAATAATTTTGACATTAAATGTGTTGTGATTATCTAATTAACTAAACATTCCATATTATTCTTGCTCAAATCAATGTGTTATTAGTCAAAGATTCCTTATAGAAGGTGAATGCCTGCATTTTTCCTTTATTAAACATAATATCATCCTTTGGCATGTTTTTCCCCTTGAGATTGTTTGCTACGTGGCAATAAATGTATATTTATTAAGAAATATGCTTATGTCTTTATAATATGAAATTTACTTATGAGTTGCAGTTTAAATGAATAGGTGTCATATCTCAACGTACTTTTTAAAGTATAAAACAAAAGGGTGACTGCTTGTTGGTAATAAGTCATTTGGGGATTTGATTATATTGATTTGATTTTTTTATTTTATTTTTGGGTACTGAACTGAATGAATTGAATAATATTAAATTTGGAGCCTTGTATGTGGTTCAGTGCACACTGCTTTTGTAGAGGACGCAAACTTGGTTCTCAGCACCTATATTGGGCAACTCTCAACTTCCTATAATTACAGTTCCAGTGATAATTAACCTGGATGCTTCATCCTTACTGGTAAGTTTTCATATGAAAGTTTCTACTAGGGGAGAAAAATAAATCAACTGTTTTGCCCAACTCTGAACTCATGAGATACTGTAATGACCTCCCCAGCAAGATATAGCCACTGGTGCAATATTGTCACAAATGTTATGAGAGTGACCATCTACTTTCTGATTAGATTGGAGGCCAGTTCCAAAATCCAGAATTCATGTCTGGTATTATTAACAGAGTCAAAACAAAACACAATAACAACAAAATAAAAATAAACCATAAATCTGGCTAGGTAATAGGCCCTAGGGCAAAACTTAACACTACTATTCTGCTAAATGGACATAATAATAATAAACTGTACCCTGCATTCACCTATAGAATAGTGCATCTCTTAACCCTCATGAAACAAATCTTTTTTTTTTTGTAGTTGGAGATCAATGCAGAGTTCCAATGTCAGTGGGCAGATAATAAGAAAATGCAGGGTAGTCAGCTCTAAGTGGGACATCTATATTACACACACCCACTAAAAGCTTAAAATCACGGATGGAAAGGCATAAAATATGTAAAAGACAGATGTAGAAGGCATCTGAAAAAAGACAGTATTGCAGACATGACAGAACATTGCAAATATGAATTCTCCATGGCTTTTACTGCATGCACAGGACATGTACAAGATTAAGGAAGGCAAAATCCTAGGATGGATAGGCCAGAAGCTCATGAGGTTCTACACTATCTATGGAGCTAATGAAAACTGAAGGTTTCTGGGGGAGGAATATTTAGTTTGCATCAGAGATGTAAACCCTGAGAGATTAACCATGCTTCATTTGGTAGTCTTCACACACAGGCAGCTCTCACTGGAATCAGTTCAGTAAAAAAAGTATGAATTTTGGAGGGAAAAATAGTGGTGAGGATAGGAGATGAAGTAGAGGATATGAAGGTAGATTTGAACAAAATACATTAAATGCATGTGTGAGTTTCTCAAGCAAAAACAGACGTGAATGTGCAGAAAATAAAACTATATTATCAAAACTTATTCACAATTCTCTTACATTCATGTAAGACACACACACACACACACACACACACACACACACACACACACACTGTGGAATGTCATTCTGTATGTTGTGAATGTGTGTTGCTCTGATTGGTTGATAAATAAAATGCTGATTGGCCAGTAGCCAGGCAGGAAGTATAGGCAGGATAAGCAGACAAGGAGAATTCTGGGAAGAGTAAAGCTGAGTGAGGAGTTGCCAGCCAGACACAGAGGAAGCAAGATGACAAGGCAGAACTGAGAAAAGGTACCAAGCCACATGGCTAAATATATATATAAGAATTATGGGTTAAATTAAGTGTAAGAGCTAGTCAGTAATAAGCCTGAGCTAATGGCCATACAGTTCATAATTATTATAAGTCTCTATATGTTTACTTGAGGGATGTGAGTGGGAAAGATTTGCCCTGACTCCCAGCAGGCCCGGAACACAGGAAAACTTCCAGCTACACATACACATACACACACACACACACACACACACACACACACACACACACATTCCTACTCAGCCCAATGAGTTTGCTATCCACATGGGTCTAAGGACGACTACTGAAGGATTTCCCAGGAAGCAGAGCAGAAGGATTCAGGCTCCATCAAACTAAAGGACTGAAGCATTAGTTCAGTCAGAAACCTGTGCTGCTCTCTTCATTGATAGTGAGCATTCAATGAAAAATATGTACATCTTCTAAAGACAGAAATGTTTTGCTTCTGGATTAAGGAAAGTATATGACCAGAGAAGCAGGCAACTCACACCAGAATTAACTTTAAAGAAATGGGACTTTGGTGGCCTGAATGATAATGGATCTCATAGGCTCATATCATATATTTGAACGCTTAGTCACCAGGTAGTAGAACTCTTTGGTAGGATTAAAGGGATTAAAAGTGTGGCCTTCTTGAAGGAAGTATATCACTATGTTGATGGGCTTTGAAGTTTCAAAAGCCTATCCAGTCTCCCTCCCTCCCTCCCTCCCTCCCTCCCTCTCTCTCTCTCTCTCTCTCTCTCTCTCTCTCTTTCTCTCTCTCTCTCCCCTCCTCCTCCTCCTCCTCTCCTCTTTGCCTTAGCATTAGGATTTATCTTTCACCCTCTTCTCCAGCATCATGCCTGCTATGTCTGCCACCATGCTCCCCTCCATGATAATAATAGACTAAGCTTGTAGCACAAAGATACAATACCAAGTTCTCTATGCATGCTCTGTCAACCCTAGGGAGCTTTCAGCATTCATCTTTGCCCAGATAATAACTGTAGTAGTTTGAATGTTATTGGCTCCCATAATCTCACAGGGCATGGCACTATTAGGAGAGGTGGTATTGTTGGAGTAGGTGTGGTCTTGTGGTAGTGTGTCACTATTGGGGCGGGCTATTTGAGGGTTCTTTTGCCCCAGCTTTACTCAGTGTGACAGACGGTCCATTTTCTGTTACTTGTAAGATGCAGGACTCTCAGCTACTATTCCAGCACCATGTCTGCCTGCACAGTGCCATGGTCTCCACCATGATGATAATTAACTGAATCTCTGAAAAATGTAAGCAAGCTACCCCAATTAAGTATTTTCATTGTAAGAGTTGATGTAGACACGTTGTCTCTTCCCAGCAATAGAAACCCTAGGACAATAACCTTTCAATGATTTCTACTCTATCTTTAGTGAATAAACAAATGATAATTTCATAATGGAAAGCATCAAATATTAACATACTAGAACCTTTGAAAACTTTACAGTTTTGGCTCTATTTCTAAATCCCAAGATTTTGCTTTCAGATTTAATTTTGTATTTGAGTAGTATATTTATACAAAATTCTATAATTTTTATCTAAATAAACCATGACCAGTATCTGACTTAAAAAAAACTCATTTTATATTTGTATATATGATATATATATTTGAATCTACAATATATATTATATAATATATATGTTTTTATGTAGAACTATAATTATAAAAGTATTTAAAAATTGCTGATATCATACAAATAATGTCTTGAGAACTCCCTTGTTTAAGAGGACATAGTATAAATCTCATGACTAAATAATCTTTTGAATCTTTAAAAATGTCAATTCCTTTGAATAGTACATTTGTTTGCATGTTTAATTTTTAATTAAATGTAAGTAAATACATTCAAACATCAGTATGGAATTTTGTGCTTAAGTAATGAATAATTTACAATTTCAAATTTGGTGCAGTTTCACTGATTTAAGAGATAATGCAATGGTGACTTCTAGGAATATTAAATATTATGTGAAACCTTAGCAATTCCAAAGTAAAAATGTTACTTTTGCTTCACATTGTCCTTACCACTCCACCATCCTCAGACTTTCAAAAAGAGTCATGTATTGAATCCAGGGACTTTGCCAAGTTGTTTATTCCTGGAATAAGAACAAACTTGATATTGGATAAATAACAGTATATATAATTAGAAAAGGGCAAGTAGCGGTACAATGGTGCAGATTGAATTTTAAATGGATCTTCGCTTTAAAGCATTAGTATATGTCTGGCAAAGTTACTATCCCTAATGCATATTTCAAGACATTGTTAACCATAATGTAACACATGTATGCTAAACCTGTTCACTGATAATTCCACCAGGTATTCTAGTAAATTGGTGTCAGATAACAATTAAGCTATAAATGAGATGTAATTTGTCAATTAAGAAATAAATATGAGTTGGAATTTTTTCATCAACCTTAAATATAATCCCAACTATATTACTATTGATTAATGTTATACTCAAATGATTTTTTTTGTCTGCCTTGAAATCTCTCTGTCAACAGAATAGTTCCCCAATTAAGCACTGATTTCTCATAGTTTATATTAATTTCAGCTGTTTTGTGTTTAATGCAAATTACTTAAGAATTATTTTTTTTGTATTCTTCCTATATTGCACTCACTCATGAAACACATGAGTCCTATTGCATGCGGTAGTATGTTCATTTCCGTTTGTTTATGTTCAAAAGGTAATAATATGTCATGTGGCATAACCGGAATGCTCACAGTCTGACTGATATTAAGCTCACATGTCATTATAGCTTAATCAGGAATTTCTGGTAACACAATAGACATGTATACTAGTTTTTAAAGTCATTTGCTTTCTGTTGCTTTGATCAACACCTGGCCCCAAAGCAACTCAGGGAAGAAAATTTTTATTTAGTGACAGAAGTCAGGGTAGAAACTAAAGTGATGGGGATGTCTTTTTGTATGCTGTGAAAATGTATTGTTCTGATTGGTTGATAAATAAAGCTGTTTGGCCAATGGTGAGGCAGAATAGGGTTAGGCAGGACATTCTAACTAGAGAGGAGGAAGGAAAAAGGCAGAGGAGAGGAGATGCTGCCAGCCGCTGCCATGAGAAGCAAGATGTAAACTACCAGTAAGCCACAAGCCGTGTGGCACCTTACAGATTAATAGAAATGGGTTAGTTTAAGATATAAGAACTAGATAGCAAGAAGCCTACCATGACCATACAGTTTGTAGGTGATATAAGTCTCTGTGTGTGTTTATTTGGGTCTGAGCAGCTACATGAGCCAGGTGGACACAAAAAATCTCCAGCTACACTCAAGCAGGAACCTGGAAGAAGGACATGGAGTAAAGACCATGAGGAACAATGCTTCCAATTTCCTCTGCATGGATCATTCAGTTTCACTTTTTTATATATCAAAGTGCCACTTGTCCAGTGTCAGGGACCAAACATGAACCATGGAAAAGTACTAGCTAGGCCAGAGAACAAGCCCCTGCCCCAAACCAAATGCCCCCAAAGATAAAGAACAGGTCAGGCAGGTCAGGTAGCATAGCAACAGAACAATGGGCCTTGACCAGCAACCTTATCACCTAGCAAGTCTCATGACTTGCATGTCCCATGTCCCCCCTCAACTGCACCCCTTCCCTCCTTCCTGCCCCTTCCCCCTCCCATGCTATATAAGCCTTGCTGAGGAGAATAAAATTGGCAGCTTGATCAGAATACTGTCTTGCTGTGGTCCTTTCGTGTCTCCCCTTCCCTTTCATTCTCTCCTGCAGGTGGGTCGCCCCTGTTGACACCCCACTGGCCGGGGCAGTCCAGGGGCGACACCACCAATAGTGGGATATGCTCTCCACATCAATAATGAAGCAATAAAATGCCCCATACACTTGCATAGATACCCATCTGATTTATTTTTATTTGTTGAAGTTTCTTCTTTCTAAATGACTCTACCTTGTGTCAAGTTGTCCCAAAACCTAAGCAGCACAGCATGTGATCAACTTCTGTAAAAATTAAAATCTATCTCCAAGAGTTTCATACCAACTCATACATAGATATTCTCAAATTATATAAATATCATAGTTTCCCTGCAGTTTCAAAATAGTAAGAATATCAGTATCCTTAATTATCCGTTAAGTTTCTCTTGAGTGTGAAATGGTATCATGCATGGCTTTCAGCTCTATTTCTTTATATAAACAACATTGACTAATTTATTTTTATTGAAAGCCACTTGAATATCCTGTGCAAGGTTTTCATTCACACACTTTTTTTCTATCGCACTTCTTGTGGTCTCAATTGATGTATCTAGATTTTAGATTTATATTTTATTCTGAACAACAACAACAACAATAAAAATCATTCCTTATTGTTCACATGAGTTGCAAATCTCTTACTCAACTGAATTGCTTAAATTTTAAAGCAACCGAAACCTTCTATGAATGGAAATTCCAAGGCCCATATCAGAATAGAATTTGTCTGCTCAGTTGCCTTTGTGTCATCCTAAATGTATCCACCTCTGTGCACAAATAGTGCCAGGAAATGTTTACATTTCCTTTATGACATTTGATGTTACCTGTGCACTGAATCACTGTGATGCCTAAAGTTATGTTTTAATCACCATAACTTAAAAAAAAACTCAATTTGGTCATTCTCAATTTCTTCCAAAAATTTATCACTCAAATTGCACTGTTAATTGTAAAACTAGTGCTGGGATGTAGTTAGAAGAGATAGAGTGCTGGCATATCACACATGAGTTTGGGATTCAACACCCTATACAGCAAAAATGATGGAACAAATTGATAACAAAGAAGTAAATACTAAATGTTCTGAGATCAGTATCAATAGTACCGGGAAATGAAAACCCAATAATAATGGCCAGAAAGGGGGACATGAAAAGTAACAGGTTTATTTTACTGAATTTTGCCTTTACAATTGTAAAGCAATTATGAATTATAAACTTGGACTCTTTATTGTCCCACACAGATTATTACTGCTTTGGAGTGCAGGGTAACCCTGAACATTTATTCTTGTCTTTTCTACATTGCTGAGATTATAATAGAACATCATCATGCTTGGCTTTATGTGGTAGTAGTGATCAATCTCAGTGCCTTATGCAGGCTAAAAAAAATACTCTACCCATTGGAGCTACTCCTCAAGGGTCAAGATTATTAAATTCTATTATCATATCATTTAAGAAGCAGGAAATTTTACATATGTTAGTCTGCAGCTGTCATGAATTACAGGATCTTAAAATTTATGTTTCAACATTTTATCTGAAAACTCATAACTTTGTCAGAATTAATCTTATTAATCCTCAGATCCTATAATCCAGTGTTACTCTTCTACTGCTCAATACTTTATTGACATACTTCAGTAATTCTACTTTAAAACTATCCCTCATGAACAGACTGAGCATGTTGCATTCCTGATAATATATGCACATACAAATATGCATGTAATAACAAGTAATGAAAAGAGGCCAAGAATTTGAAGAATGCAATAGGAGCATATGGGGGGCGGGTGGAAGGAGGAGAGGGAAGGAAGAAAAGGTTGTAATTATATTTTAATCTCAAAAATAAGTGAAAACATTTTCCTCAACTGTTATATTATGTGCATGGTTTATAAAAAATCTCAGAAGTTTTGAGAAAACTGCAAATAAAGCTGTGCCATGATAAATTACAGAAAGTATAGTATCAATTAATGTATTTGTTTCATGATCAGAAGTAATAAATTAAAATATTTTAAACACAAGCAAAAAATCATCTAAGTGATCACATATAATGATTTAATTAAACCAGTTAAATTGGTTCCTTCATTTTACAATCAGTGGAATATTAATGTTGATTTCCATTTGGGTATTTAGAGGGATCTATTATTAACAGTGTCTAGAGAAATTTCATATGAGTCTAGTTTATTGTTTGTGTTCTTCATGTTTTAAATTTAAGCAGATTCACATTACTTCCCTTTTCCTCTCTTAGCCCCTCCCAGCACCCTCCCTTGACTCCTTCTTTTGTCTCCTCCACTCTCAAGTTGATAGCCTCTTTTCCTTTTATTATTATTGTTACATATATATTAATATGCATGTATGTGCATGCACAAACATATACACACACACATATATATATATATATATATATATATATATATATATATATAAATATAAAAAATACCAAGTCTGTTTCTGTTAGTAACTGTATATGGTTTCAGGGCTGACCACTCTGTATTGGGCATCACAATGGGAAGAATCTGAATATCTTTCTATGAGTAACTGTCATTTGTTTGTGCTAATTTGCCTGGGGGTGGGACCTGCAAAATTCCCCCCTTTTATCATTAATGTGTCCAATGATATTGCCATTCTCTGATATTGTTATGTCCATTCTTTTTTTTTTTTAAACTTAATCTGGCATTAAGATGTGTCATGGTCCAGCTGTGTAAGTGAGGTTAAACTCAATATCATGATGCATTCAATCTTTACTAATGTAGATAGGATACCTTATACCTTACATAATATTATTTAAATCCATAAGAACCACAGTGGTTGTTAAAAACTTAGAAAAATAGGTTTCATTTGTCGGAAGAAATTGATTGCCGTCTTGAGGTCTTAATAAAAAGTATACTAGCTTTAGTTTTTTTTTTTTTTTTTGTCTTGTTTTCAAATTCTCTACAGAGTACCAATAAATGTCCAAATCATGGATGCCTCATTCCAATGGCCTGTCTGTGAGTTCCTTCAACACCATGACTTGTCTAATACCAAGAATAATTCAAATTTTAATTTTCATTCTGTTTGCCATTTGCTTCTCAGTTATGTGTTTGTGTATCTGCAGGATATGTGCACATGAGCACAGTGACGACAGAGGACAGAAGAGAGAGGTGAATCCCCTTGAGCTGGAGTCACAGGCATCTGTGTTACAGGCTGCCTTAGGCATGGGTGTGGGAACCCGCTATGGTTCCTCTGTAAGAACATGTGCTCTTAACCACCTAGGAATCTCTCCAGCCCCTTCATAGATATTTATTAAATAACACTACAAAACCTTATAACTGACACATATGCACACATGCATGAACACACACACACACACACACACACACACACACACACACCATTCATATAGTTTCTTATTTTCCTTGTATGTCAGACACTATTATTTTAATTTCCAAATGAGGAATGTGTGACTTGGAGAATTTTACTAATTTTTATGAGTTCTTATATTTATTTATTCAACAAATACATAATTAATTCTGTATCCCAAAGCAAGTATTGAGTGATGAAAAGGGAACAAAAAGTGGACCGCATGCCATAATTCAGTTCAATAAGTTGTGAAAACTCTTTAAGACTGAGTTTGTAGTTGACCTGGTTTTGAGATGGGGAAATATTGCTGGAGCATTGCTGTTCTGAACTGACCTTTCTGAACTTTAGGAGCAGAGGGAGAAAGCACAGGAAATCCCCACAAAAATGAAACAGACAAAGAAGCAAAAGCTACTGAGGTTACAAACCTGGCCTCTGCCTTCTTGGGTTTTTAGCTATGGGCAACAGGCTGAATATGGGACACAATACCTTTTTATTAGACAACATAAAAAAATCAGTGGGGAAATTAAGATAGATCACTGTAAGTTTAGAGCAACAGAATACGTTCTAACCTATGCTAAAAATTATCTCTTATTCCTTTTGACAAGAATCTAAAGTAAAGGAAAAATTCTCTTTATAGGTTATAACTACACTGATTATTTCATCATTGTCACAAAGAATATGTTAATTTTCCTTATATTTTTCATTGTGAGATGATAATATTTATAGCCACTAGACTTCTAGAAAGGAAAAAAAATTGGCAGAGTGCGGGGTTATGTTTCTTACTGTGTAAGATCAGTGGAGTTCTTATATCATGAAATGGAAAAGAAAATGGACACAATCTCATTATACTATATTAGGAGCCATTAAGAACAAGTGGGAAGCCAAGTGTGGTTTCCTTTCTTGTCCAGAGATCTTTCACACAGCTGTATAAGTAGTTGATGTTTTAATCATAAAGGAATTTTAAACAGGAAAAAATTAAAGAAACAATTTTTTTTTGTGACTCTAGGGTGAATTTTTTAAACTGTAAGAAAGAAAACCTCAAAAGAAGTAAAGAATGTAAAGAATGAAGATAGCATTATTTACCTCAGTTTCTCCATCAGTAGATAATAAGGTAGATGAATAAAGCCCTTCCTGTATGACATTCCTTTCGAATTCCACATTGGCGAGTACATGTGTTTGTCTTCTGATACTATTGTTTATACACCATTTTAGTGCCATAAATAATTGAGGGTTTCTAATCTGAGTTGTATTTTCCATCACACTAATATTGACTTAATTGTAGAAGGATAAAACTAAGACATAGCAGGGTTTCAATTAGCTTATTTTATGCTAAACCTGTGAGTGTTTTGTAACCACACACGTGATTTATTCAATAGTTAATGACAATTCTCCTGCATCCATGTGAGGATCATTAGAAGGAAACATATTACAGTGGGAAGAATAGGAACATGTGGGCTAGTAAGCCAACTCCACTGCTCTCTAGAAGGTCAGGAACCATACAGAATACAGTATGTGTACTTCATGGTAATTGTGATTTCATCTGAGGCTCTAAGGCTCACAATAGCTCATAATTTATTATTTTCACTAACCTGTATTACTAAGGTCCTTTCAGAGTGAGGATAAGCAAAAACATCTTGTGGTGTGTAGACAGTTAAGATCATATTACATATGATCTTATTACATATTACAAACAAGGTTTTTCATATACTTCAAATTTTCTTATTTTATTAGATTGGACTATATACCAAAATTAATAACTTCATAAAAATTTAAAATACTTTTATAAAATTTTCCTGTTTGCACTTCCCTTTATGTGTTATGGTGACTGAATTAACATTGGAATCAGCTGATTTACTTTAAAACACAGAGTACAATAATACTTATTTTTATTAAAAACGATTTATTTTAAATACAGGCTGTCTATCTTCAAGGCATTCTAAATAATTTCTAATCTTCACATGAGTCAGGATCAATCGTAAAGTTGCCCTGTATTTAACATCACGCCCTAGAAATCCTTGGTTATACAAGGCTTTTATTGGATTCAAGATTCACTTTTTAAATCCATACAAAAAGAAACTCTATTGATTAAAGTTCTAGCAATTGGCAATTGTAATGATTAGGGAGCAAAATAGAATTCTACAATGTTGGGGGGGGGAAGTGAAATAGAATACTTATTGATAGCCAAATGAATAACTCTTACTTCTCACTAGAACCAAATCTCAGTGTAAAAACAAAACAAGAAAAAAAATTATAATCCAATTGCCTCTACCATCCCAATAAAACTCCTGTGACTACATTGTATGTGAAATGTAATATATTGTGGTATTCCTTTTTATGAAATAGAATTTTGTCTTATATGAATTTCCCCTCATATAATTATGGTCTAGATATTTCCATTAAGTTTTTTTTATTAAGATATAAATAATTTAATAAACATTGGCTTGTGTCTACCTGTGGAATTTTCCTTGCTTTCTTCTTTTGAATTTTTCTAATGCAAATTTAACTTTTAGTACTTCGGTAAGGATCCATTGGGAGTCCTTCCTCTGCATAAGTCATGTTAAAATACAAGGTGACTGAAAATCTTGCAAACAAATGTATAGATATTACTTTAAAATAAACTAATAATGTTATTTGAAAACTTATGCATACTTTCTTCCTTTGGAGAAATACATAGTGTGCAAAGGAAATATTTTACTTAATGTTTTTTTCTGTTAAACATTAATTGCTCAAGGAAATGCTAAAATATAGTGCCTACAAAAGTCAAGAAAATCATTGTATTCCAACAAAAGTAACTTTAAAAATATTCATGAGCAAAAATGACATGTATAAATCATTAATTTTGTGTTATAAATAATCTTATAAAACTTGAAAATTTAAAGGGTGTAAACATAATTAAATTTGGAATATTAAGAGAATATTAGAGACATCACCATATAAATGGAGAAAGATCGGAGGTTTCTACCCTTGAAGATTATATTTTCTAAATTGTTTCTAAACCAGAAAATAAAAGAAATTCAAACTCTAGGATTCTAAAGTAAGCTTCATAGAAAAACTTCCAGGGGGAAAAAAACAAAAACAAAACTGACCTTATACTCATTGACTAATTGCTACTATAAAAATATAGAGAATGAATGGGTCCTTACATTGTCACATTGAAAAGTCCTTTCAGAGTGTAGCTCCCAAGGGGAAATAAATGCAAGGGAACCAACAGAACCATTTCCCTCATTAGTCAGCACCTACTGTGACCCTCCTCATCTGTTCCCTTTTCATGTCATAGTGAAGAGTGAGGGCGGTGTCACCAGCATGATAAGGGTGCATGTGGACTGTGCATGTGGATCATCTGAGCAAAGAGAGAGGGAGCAGTGTTTTATTTATCAATGATGGCAAGAAAAACTGAGCATCAAAAACTGTAACAGCATATGCCTGGGTGGAGGATTAGGGAAGACTTCAGTGTGTGTGGTTGTCCTGAATGAAATGAGGATTGTCAGGTGAAAAGAATATATGATGGGGAGTTCTAAAGAGGGACATGCCACTCCAGATATCCGATATCATTTTTTTTATTTATTATTTTTTTCTTTTTTTTTTCTTTTTGGTTTTTCGAGACAGGGTTTCTCTGTAGCTTTGGACTAGCTCTGTAGACCAGGCTGGCCTCAAACTCACAGAGATCCACCTGCCTCTGCCTCCCGAGTGCTGGGATTACAGGCGTGCGCCGCCGCCGCCGCCGCCGCCGCCGCCGCCGCCGCCGCCACCACCACCTGGCCCAGTTATCATTTTTTTAAAGAAACATGAATCTCATAAAGATGTACAACAGGAAAAATGAGATAGTAGACCATTCCAAGAATGCATATTCTACTGCTTCCCTCCTCCTTTTCAAAGTGCAATAGACACCACCAGACTTTGTGGACAGAGTTAGTCAAGTTTTTACCTTTTGTGTATGTGTATTTTGTTTGTTTTGTTGTCTTTGTTTTTTGACATTTAGTAGTGTGTTCATTTACATACTTCCTGGAACAGTAGGTGAACCTCTGAAAATGATGCAAACATCTCAGACTGCAAACAACAGTAGGCGTGTGTTCCTCTGTTTGTTCTGGTTATGTCGTGTGTCCGAACCTTACACAGTAGCTCTAGAGCAGCAAGCTCACATATTTTCAGAAGAGTAGAGCGATGTTATAACAATATCCGTATCCTGAAAAATAAAGGGAAAATGAAGACGAGGATCACACAAGTAGAGCTGGAAGAAGTCAGTGAACTGGACCATGACTTAACTCCTAAAACAACAACATGAAATAGTGCCTATGCTCATACATCAAGCATAGAACGCACATACTGAGCAGTATGTAGACAGCATTGTCATAAACCTCTAGAGATGTGGCATGTTCAAACAGAGGAATATAAATAACTAATCTGAAAAGACAGAAAATATACTTGATTATCAGTTATTTGAAATTATAATGAAAATTATTCCTGCTAATTTACATAATTAATATATGTAAAGTGATCACAAACTTAATCCTAGTATTAAATTTATACAGTCACTAGTTGGATTATCCCTCCTATCTCCATGTAACCCATACATCCTGTGGTTATAAAACATAACTTCAATAATATATTCAATTATTATTTCTGTGACATTTTCCTTCTCATTTTCCCACGCTGCTGATTGTGCTTCATATTCTATCTGGTCATAAATCCTAAAAAGAGACCCTAGACAGAAAGGGGAAGCAATTAAGCTAGCTTAGCTAGCGTGATGACAATCTTTCTTCTTAAATGAGAAATTACAGAAATACACATAAATTTTCAAAAGACTAATGTTGATCTGATAGATTCACATGTTGCTGGCTGTTAGCAAACATATAATGTACCTGGAACAATTATTCAGTTATTGTCATTTAAAAGTTAGGCAAAGTAAATGCCTGTTTCAAATATCAAGATACAAACACAGCATCTTTCTTCTTTGTGGGATAAAATATCACTAGGAAATAAGGAACAGATTTAAATAAAACCTCTGATGCTGAGCCGGGCGGTGGTGGCACAAGCCTTTAATCCCAGCACTCGGGAGGCAGAGCCAGGCAGATCTTTGTGAGTTCAAGGCCAGCCTGGGCTACCAAGTGAGTTCCAGGAAAGGAGCAAAGCTACACAGAGAAACTCTGTTTCGAAAAACAAACAAACAAACAAACAAACAAAAAAACAACAAAAAACTCTGATGCTAAAGAACAATTAATGAGCAGAATAGGGAGAAACAAAGTCACTGTTCAAGAGTCCATCACTTTCATCTTTTTTTTAAATCACTCTCTCTCTCTGGATGGGAGGGAATGTAGGGTGGAGCTGGGAGGAGTAGAGGGGGGGGAATCCATAATCAGAATACATTACATGAGAAAAAAATCTATTTTAAATAAAAGAAAAAAAGTAATCTCTCTCTTCCTCTCCCCTTCTCTCTCTCTCTCTCTCTCTCTCTCTCTCTCTCTCTCTCTCTCACACACACACACACACACACACACACAGTGAGAGAGAGAGAGAGACAGAGACAGAGACAGAGAGAGTAGTAGATATCTATTCAGATGTACATAAGTGTGCTTGCCCATCTGAGATCATGTAGTGTCCAGAGATTGAAGTTGGAACATTTTGTTTCATAATATAAGGACATGAATTTGCATCTACAGTGTCCACATAAAAGCTGGGTACTGAAGTGTGTATCTATAACCCCTGCCCTGGGTGGAAAACACAGGAGCTTACTATCCAGACAGCCTAGCAAAAATGATGAGTTCCAAGTTCTGTTCCCTTTTTTGAATGGGCTAGAGCTCCCTGCTTTCTGATCCACAAAGTCATGAGTATACTGGACCACACTTCAGCCAACAGAGACTAAGCTACCAAGCTTCAGTGATCTCCTCCAGATAGAACTGAAGTCACCTAAAACAGTCTGCTTAGATCAATGCCCTTCCATCATTACATCCAACACAGGGAATGGATGACACCTGCATGCCAAGGGAACACTGGGGAAGGGTCTTGGTGGAAGGATGATTTTACTCAACTTCAATAACTTAGAAAATTCATCAATTTCTAGTGGCGTGTCAGAGGACAATTGGGCCAATACAAAGATATAGAGCACCAGAAACACACTCACATGAATGTTAGCATGGACCTTAGACAGACAAATGATTTTTAATGGAAAAAGGCCTTAAAATAATAGCTATCATGAATAATAATGTAGAGTTGAGAACTGCTAAGTGATTAATTAAGTGCCCTCATCATGAAAATATTGACAGGAATTTAGTAATGAATGTGTTAAATAGATTATTTTGAATATATGCAGTATATACATATGTGAAAAGTACTGTGTTGCACACTGTAAACTGTAAATGAGTGTGTTGTTTCATTTTTATTGTTATTTAATAAAACTACTGGGGAAGGTACTAGAGTAATGGAATGCCTAAATATCAAAGTAGATGTAGTTCTGGACATTTCACCTTTCATTAAAAGCAATATGCATGTAATCCTAAAATTAATATATGAAACTTTAAAACGCTACAGAAGAAAAATCTATGTGAGCTAGGGAAGAGCAATGGTATTTTAGATAAAACAAAATAACATAATACATGCTAGGACTAGTTGATTTGCTGAAAATCAGCACAATTAAAATATTATTTTACAATAGATACCAAGAGAATGAAAATACAAAAGAGACTGACCAAGATATTATATAATAAAGGATTATTAGTTTAAAATAGACATTACTAATTCTTGAAACTCCAGGATTAGCAACAACAAATAAATAAATGATGGGTCCGGGTCTTCATGGCTCCAGTAGTCAGGAATTAGTATGGAGAATTAGATGAGCTGACAGAGCACAGAATACAGTTGTTTCTACAAAACTGTTGAGCATAATAACAGATGGAAGCCACATGTATCGAAACCAACAGAATGTACAATCCAGGAGTGAAGACCAATGTAAACTTTGAACCTAAGGAATGATGATGTGTCAGTGTCTATTCTTTGTATTAACTATACCACCTAGTGAGCTATGGGGATAATGAGGGAGGTCCTAGAGTTCAAGGGCAGATAAGAGGTCATGGAAGCCCTCTCAACTTACTGTTTGTTCCATTGTGTTGTGAATATAAAAATTCTATTTTTACAAAATATGCTGCTAAATGATATTAAGGAAAATAAGTGCTTCACTGCTAATACTGCAGGAGCCCAGAATATTTATAGGAATTTCTTGATAATAGAGAAACTGTAGAAACATGATATGTGAAAATGCATAGTGAAAGAATTGAAGTGTATGATGTGAGGAAACTGTTGCAGTAAATGACTTGCTTTAAACCAGCTGTTCTTAACCTGAGTGTTGTGACCCTTTGGGGGTTGCATATCAGATATTCTGCATATCAGATGTTTACATTGTGATTCTCAACAGTAGCAAAATTACACTTATGAAGTAGCAATGAAATAATTTTATAATTCGGGGATACCACAAAATGAGGAACTGTATTAAAGGGTCACAGCATTAGGAAGGTTGAGAACCAATGATTTAAACAAATACCTTAGATTGAATGTGAATGAATTTTTTGTGAAGTCTTTCTGAATATTTGAAATAGTCTAATATACGACCCACACCTTTTGTTGCATTTATCCTTTGACTTAGGTTTCAAAGATTTTAATTGAAAATTATGGAGAAATTGAAAGAATTCAGAATTTAACTGTAGAATTATGTATCATATTGAGTAGGTTTCTAGGTTTTAGACTCAATGGACATAGACTAAAATCCTATTTGTCCAACCTGGTGGTTAAAGGTCACTAGGAAGGTGTAATTCATTTCAATCCCTTTGTTTATCTGTCTGCGAAGTTGAGATGGGAAGGACAGCTATTTCTCAGAGCTCCTGATACTTAAAAACTGATGACCAGCTTTATTTGTCTTTGCTTCTTCTATGTATATCAGTTTGTTTCTATTTCTTCCAGGCAGCTGGGCTTGTCTGAGAATCCTCTTTGTAGCTTGTATTGTCTGGAAGTGATTCATATCAGTCTTTTCTGTTTATAGACTATTGGGGAGGAGGTGGCTAGTGCTTGAAAGTCTCACACCAACTGAGCCAACTGGAAGGGACACTCTCCAACCTATTGAGCTGCCTACAGTCTCTGCAGTTTGCCCAGATTTCCAGTTTTGGTGAGCTATCACCAATGCTAAGGAAGCTTTGGTGATGCAGCTGTCTTTGAGTCATTTCTACAGCTGTAAGTGTCCCCTCACCCATAATCCTGAAAGTAACCTCAATAAAATTCATTGGTTCACCAAGTAAAAAACAAAAACAAAAACAAACAAACAAACAAAAAAACCCTGATGACCAAAGTACTGAATCAAGTTAAAACAGTCACTTATTAACAACAAATGTTCTAGATGTATTAAACCTTCAAATTATCTACTTATCATTAAAGTTCAACATTTTTCTTCTAATAAGTAATTCAAAGAGGGAAAGAGCCTTTGGATCGTTATTTGGCTCCTTGCTTTTGAGTTCCATAGTAAATATTGCTCTTGCAACCATAAAGATAAGAAAGGTTTTCTCATTCGATTTGTACACGTGTCCTACTAGAGTTCAAATCATTGTAACACTTCAGCATAGAAACAAAGAAATGATTAATTATCACAACAAATTATTTATGAGTTGTGGATGGTAACTGGAATTTCACAGTCCAAAGGGAGTTCAGAACTGAGAGAGAGCAAAAGAGAAAAAAAAAAAAAGACTTTGAGAGGATTTTGTATCATTCTGTCCCTTCCTGATAAGCAAAGTGCCAGAGAATGAATCCCAGATTTGATCCTCTCCTGACAAAAGGAAGGAATATAATACAGATTATGGGCAAATGAAGTGAATTTTCTGTTCTTCCTTCTTTCCTTCCTTCCTTCCTTCCTTCCTTCCTTCCTTCCTTCCTTCCTTCCTTTCTTTCTTTCTTCCTTTCTTTCTTTCTTTCTTTCTTTCTTTCTTTCTTCCTTTCTTCCTTTCTGTCAGTTTGTTCATTCTTTCTGTCTGTCTGTCTGTCTGTCTTTCTTGCTTGCCCTGTGTTGTATTTATAACCTTCATTTAAACTCCTTCTTACAGACTGATAAATAAGTAACCAATACCTTTATACAAGGTTTTCAGGTTTCAACTAAGATAAGTTTCATGGTTAATGTTATGGGGTCCCATTTTACCATTCCCCTTAAATAGAGGATAGTGCTTTACAAGAATACTATGTAACTAAAATTTTTCAATGAAGTAAGGAATTAGGGTTTCTTTAGGGTGGACTGTGGTTTGTAATGGCCTCTTTGGAAACACTGAGATCTGAAATTCTATCAAAATTCTACTGTATCTTAAAATTAATCACCTTTCATTCTGATCATTCTTTTATTACATATAATACATATTATACCATATGGGACATATAACGTAAGTTTCACATGTAAAAATACTGTGTATATATATGTGTAAACACCGTGTTTATTAAAAATACTTAGTTTAATATTAGTACTTGATGTAATGAAACAGAACACTGGGATCCACATCATCATTTGAAAGGGGATGATAAAGTGATACGAACTAGTATTTATTGTACCAGACACATAAGCAGTGAGCACTAGGAGTTCCACAGATTGCTCTTCATGGAGCACAATCTAAAGAATGTTATTATAAAACAGAAGGCACAGAAAGCCCATAATAAAAAAAAAAACCATGCAGAAGAAGAAAGATGTGGGAATCTGCTAATTTCCAATATTAACATATTAGGGAGATGAAATATAAAAATGAAGCCATTCCTAGACTACTTGACAAATCAGGAACTTTTATGGCACAGTCTCAGCATAGAAATCAATCTTCTCTACAGAACTTGTGGCTTGTTAGGAATCCAAAAGAAAGGTAAAGAGTTTAAAAGGAACACGTCCAATTATTTACCCTGTTTCACAGTTTTGTGTGTTTCCAGGGTGCTTTCTAGTATGTAGACCTTTATTAAATCTACAACACCGTGCCACTCTACTTCAAGTTTCTACCTGGTATGACTCACAGAAAATGTGTAAAATCAAGACTTCTTGGTCCATTCACAGCTGTGATTCTTGTACTGTTGTGTATCATGTAAGTAACAGCATATGCATGCCTCTATTGTTTATATTCACGGAGAATTATTTGTCCTGTAGCTTGTTTATTCATCATATTGTCCTTGTAGACAGATGCCACACCTTCTAATTCATTTCAAATTCTTGTGGCTGACGCACTAGACCCAGCGAGCTACTTATTGTTTTTATATTTTCACATAGTGCTACATAGGAGAGAAAATTAAGACTTACATCAAAATCTTAGAACTTCAGGGGAGATTTACTTCAGGACCACTCTCATTTTTAATAAAATATAAATGGTCCCCCAAATAGAAAATTATACAAGAATTATACAACAGATATTTCCCAGGGCTATAGAAAAGTGAAGATGGATGGAGATTGTTGGGATCCACCTGAAAACATCTTACATGTGGCTCCCCCACTGCTGTTATTTACAGATTTGCTCAACAAACATTTATTGAGCACCAGTGCTTCACCGGGGACACATTGATAGATAAATAAAGTTTTCTCTTCTAGAGGGGCTTACAATTCAATAAAGCCATGAAGGCTGTAAGTAAATAGTGGCAAACTCAGTGAAACCATAGATCTTCCCACGCTGCTCTGGGAACACAGAGAAGCAGCAGCTAGTGAAGTCATTCTCCGTTTATCAAAAGTTTTCTGAGAATTGAGTATGCATGAAGTATGTACTTTGCACAGATGACTGAGTAACCTCCGTATGTAATTCCACAGCAGATGGACTGAATTACAGACCTAACAGTAATGAGTAAATTTTTTTTCTGCCCACATTCTCATGATTACTTGTTCATATTGTTTTCAAAATGAGATCCATTTAGCCTAGTATTATTGTTATCAATTTACTTTTGATTTTTATTTCCCCAATAGGTAAATATATTGAACATTTTCTCTTATACTTAATTTCTATGCATAGATCATTAAAAAGATATCTCCCTGGGGCTGGAGAGATGGCCTAGTGATTCAGAGCACTTATTAGTCTTGCAGAGGACCCAGGTTCAGTTCCCAGTTCCCACCTGTTGACACACAGCCATCTGTAACTCCGTTTCAAGAGATCTGATGTCCTCATTTGACCCTGTGGGCACTAGACATGCCCATCATGCACATACACACTTACAGGCAAAACACATACACATAAAATAAGTAGATATAAAAATTAAACCTAAAAATACATAAAATAATGTCAACTTAATTATATGAGTTATATGATCCATTTATTAATTCTACTGGTTTTGCTGTTTACAATTTCAGATATTCATTTCCTTCAGGAAGAATAGCTATGCAAAGTGGTCTCTGATTATATAGACTGTCTCTACAACTCTGTTGAACTGCTTTGATGTGCAGAAAATTTGAATTGGATGTAATCTCATGTGAATTCTTTCTCTGACTTCCTGAGTTATAGAACACTGTGTAGAAAATCTTTGCCTATGTTTAGATATTGAAGCATTACTATTACACCTATGATTAACCTGTCATTTCAAAGTTTAGAGCATTATATTAAGGCATTCAAATCATTTCAAAGTGATGATTGTACATGACATGAAGGTTTTAGGGTATATGGGCAGGTTTGGAAAGTGGAAGGGGAGAATGTTGTAATCAATATAATCTCAAAAAAGTTAAATATTTTTTTGTTAGTCAGTTTTTTTTTTCATTTTATTTTACAATACCATTCAGTTCCACATATCAGCCACGGATTCCCTTGTTCTCCCCCTACCCGCCCCCCTCCCCTTCCCCCCAGGCAAACCCCCATTCCCACCCCCTCCAGGGCAAAGCCTCCCCCGAGGACTGAGATCAACCTGGAAGACTCAGTCCTGGCAGGGCCAGTCCCCTCCTCCCAGGCCGAGCCTTCAAGCTCTACTATAGAGCTACAGTAATAAAAACAGCTTGGTACTGGCATAAAAACCAACATGTGGACCAATTGAATCAAATTGAAGACCCTGACATTAATCCGCACACCTATGAACATATAATTTTTGACAAAGAAGCCAAAACTGTACAATGGAAAAAAGAAAGCATCTTCAACAAATGGTACTGGCATAACTGGATATCAATGTGCAGAAGGCTGCAAATAGATCCACATCTATCACCGTGCACAAAACTTAAGTCCAAGTGGATCAAGGACCTCAACATAAATCCAGCTACTCTGAACCTGCTAGAAGAGAGAGTAGGAAGTAGTCTTGAACGCATTGGCATAGGTGATCACTTCCTAAATATAACACCAGTAGCACAGACACTGAGAGAAACAATCAATCAATGGGACCTCTTGAAACTGAGAAGCTATTGTAGAGCAAAGGATATGGTCAACAAGGCAAAGTAACAACCTACAGAATGGGAAAAGGTCTTCACCAACCCCACATCTGACAGAGGACTGATATCCAGAATATATAAACAACTCAAGAAATTAGACATCAAAATGCCCAACGGTCCAATTAAGAAATGGGCTATAGAACTAAGCAAAAAAATTAAATATTTTTTAAATAAATTTTTAAAATCTGGGTCTGGTGCTAGTCTGATATCTTTCCAAGATCTATTGAGGTGGGCCTTCAAGAGGACCTATGAATTAACAACAACCAATCAATATACAGAGTTTCAAAGTCCAGTTCCAATGGATACATCTACAAACACTCCCAAACCTAACCCTCAGAGAAACTTACAGAAGAATAGGAAGAGTGTAACAGCCATAGGATCAGGGACTTTGCTGTGAGTGTATCTCCTAGTAACCTCAGAAGCTATGCTCATAAAGTCTAACCAACAGGATTGCACAAATGTGAAACAACCAAGGATAGCACCAGTAAATGTGAGAAATTGGATGGGAGAAGCTCATACGGCCTCGAAACTACACAATGACCTATGGGCACTGCGGAAATCTGGGAAGGAGGGAGGTGGCCTTCCCAGGGAACAGAGCACTGATTGGTTGTCCAGTGCCAAACGGTCATTCCTGAAACACACAATTAGCATTATCAGGATTGAAAAACTAGTATTTAATAATATAATTGTATATACATATACAAACCCACATGAAATAACAACTAGTGGGCGGGGGAAGGCTGTGAAGTGGAAGGAGAGTAGGAACGAGGGTTTGAGGGGAGGAAAGGGAAAGGAGAAATGTCATTAAATTATAATCTCAAAAGTAAAAGCTTTTTGAAAAAATTATTAGTCTAGTAATGATAAGGACAAGAAGAAGAAACTGGTTAAGCAGTTTTACCCTGGGAAACTTGAAAAGGAGCAGGTTTGTCTGTTGTTCATGGCAAGTGGCCAGACATAGTCTGGGTTCTGGCTGAAGTTTTGTCTCAGC
>CABHPP010147089.1:0-32668 GCA_902168425.1 Peromyscus attwateri
TTGGATTCCTTGAAACTAGAGTTACAGACAGAGAGCTGCTGTGTGGATGCTGGGAATTGAACCCAGGTCTTCTGGAAGAGCAGTCAGTGCTCTTAATTGCCGAGCCATCTCTCCGTGGTGTGTCCTCTTAAACCAGTCAGCAATTAAGAAAATAAATGTCCCCCAGACATGCCTACAGCTCAATCAGATTGAAGCAATCCTCCAACTGAGACTCCTTCAGATAACTCTGGACTGTGTCACATTGGCAGCTGAAGCTAACCAAGAGAATTTGCGTCTTCATCTTTCTGTATTTGGCTATGAACTGAGTCCCAAACAAATGAAATGGATGGTTTCCAGATGGCCCTTGGAGAGAGGATCAACTGTGCTAGTCCAGAAGCTTCACTCCAAAGAGTCACCCACTATAGAGAGCTGGAGATGTGGCTGGGCTGGTGAGTCCTTACCTAGCATATATGAAGTCCTGGGTTCAGTCCCGAGTACCACATCAACCAGGCATGATGGCACCATCTTGGGAGATGGAGACAGGAGAGTCAGAAGTTCACGGTCGCTCTAGAGCTCCAACACAGCCACAGCTTCCTGCGATACCATGCAGCTCATACCATGGTGGGGTCAGGACTCAATTACTGCCCAGGGACTCTAGCCCCGGGCCACAACACAGCAACAGCCACGGCTCTGCACTGTGCCATGAGGCTGTCAGAGGCAGGTCTCAACTAAGTACCACCCAGCGCCTGGGCATGACAGTGGAGTTGGCCCTGGCGGTGTGAGTGTGAGTAAGCTGGGCGTGAGGGCCTGAGAGCAAGAGAACTGGCCCTGCTCCCTGCTGCAGGCTGCACTGGGTGGGTTGGCTGAGACAGTGCTGGAGAGCTCGCCCGGGTAGTGACAATGGGGGAAAGCTGGCAGGCTGACCAGCCCAGCTACCACCCAGGCCGAGAACCAGGGCTATGAGTTAGCCCACCCCAACATCCCCCTCATCTACGAAGTGCTGGAGCATGTGAAGGGGACGAACCTACAGATCCAAAATTGCAGGAAACCCATGATACAGGACAACAACAGGATATCCAAGAGGAGCCCCGGTGATCGATGGTGTAGCAGAAGCCAGAGACTTCAAACCAGACCAACGACTCACGGCAATGAACACTGGCAAGCGCAAACGAAAGGACTGAAGGGTGAACTGTGTGACTCAGTGGGCCACACCACAGCTTCACAAGGAGAGTCTTTTTTGTTTTGTTTTTGGTCGTTTGGTTGTTTTCTGTTTCGTTTGGTTTGGCTTTTGGTTTTTCTTTTAAATTAAATTTTGTTTTCTTTTGGCGTGGAGGTTGCAAGGGCAGAGGGTAGATTCGGGGGCCGGGGAGAGGATGAGGAGATGAGCGGATCGGGATGCATGATGTAAAATCTGAAAAGAATCAATAAAAGTTAAAAAAAAAAAGTTCAAGGTCATTTTGAGACCAGTCTCACTAAGCGAGACACTAACTTAAAAAGGAGGAGGAAAGGAAGGAAGGAAGAAATGGGAGAGAAAAAGAGGGGCAAGAGATATCTGAGCTGGAGACCACGGGGCTCAGGAGGACTCACAGTAGCTATTAAATGCTTATTCATTTTATACATAAAGGCACATTTCAATATATGACATAATATAAGAATTGGTTTATTTTTATATGTTGAAATATACATATGCAGACAATTGGTATCTACCTTGTTGAACCGTGTGATAGATCCACATTTTCCTTTTGGATCCTGGTGAACTGTAAGTGACTTCTAGGTCTAGCTGTATGATGGGTAATAGGACAGCTACCCATGACCACTGATTTCAGTTCCGGTTTTGCAGTCTGGTGGCCTTGTTAATATTCTTGGATCCTACATTTTCCTCATCGGCATCTTAGCCTTTTATAACAAAACAAAACATCCGCTTCCAAAAGCTCACGGCCACATCGGCTCTTAGGAAGTCACCTGAGTTTGCAAAGAAAGAAAACTTTGTTTTCAGTTACTGTTTTGTTCTGTCAGAACTTTAAGAGAACACGTGCTGGGGCTGGGAAATTAGCAAAGATGGGGTGGGGGCGGAGTCAGGAGATGATGAGAGCAATCGGTTTTCCACCGTTTTCCACCGAGGGTGCTGGTGAAGATTTCAAGTAAGACTTCAGTTTCGAACATGTCCTCAAGGTGGCGCTCTAGGCACGGAGTAGCATCTTCCATACACTGATCGTAGCAGGGGCTTCTCCGGGGAACCTCAATCCTTCTCTCTGCTATTCACAGCCTCCCGTTTTGATTCATTCTGACCTTGATGGTTTTCCCACATATTTTCCTGTCTGAAGTACTCGTCTTTCTTGTTAGTCATCCAAAGAAATGCTCTTCTTTATATTCTGTCCTTATTTTCTTGTACCTAGTACCTCACTCAGGACGAGAGAAACGCTCGGAGTTTACTAACACCTGTTGCTCTTCCAGAGGGGCCAGATTCAATTCCCACCACCCACATGGCAACCCCCAACGAACTGTAGTTCGGGGAACACCAGGCGCACAAGTGGTGCTACCTTGATATGTATCAGGAAAAACGCCCGTGCACATGAAATCAAATTTAAAACGATAGCAAAATACCTGCTTAGAAACCACATCACCTTTTATTTCCCTCCTGGCTTCTCTTCACTTCCACAGTTTAGTATTATGAACCACTGTGGTCACCCTCTTTTCTGTGCTTTTTTGGCTTCTTATTAAACTGGTCCAGAGACTTTCTGTATCTGGTGTTGTGGTCAACAGGCACAACTCTTCCTGAATCATGCCAATAACGAATCCCAAACAGGACATGGCAGAATGTGAGCTGCTTTCTTCTGGGTAATGAAGCCTATCGAATCAACTTCCTTGATTCCATGTGTGTGTGTGTGTGTGTGTGTGTGTGTGTGTGTGTGTGTGTGTGTGTAGGGTGCTATGGGATGCCCTGTATGCTGTAAATATATGTTGCTATGATTGATTGATAAATAAAACACTGATTGGCCAGTAGCCAAGCAGGAAGGATAGTGTAGGCAGGACAAAGAGGAGGAGAAGGCTGGGAGGTGGAAGGCTGAGGCAGGGAGACCTGCCAGCAACCGCCATGAAAAGTGAGATGTAAGGTACCAGTAAGCCATGAGCCACGAGCCACGTGGCAACTTATAAACTAATAGATTTGGGTTAATTTGAGATCTAGGAACTAGATAGCAAGAAGCCTGAGCCATTAGGCCAAACAGTTTAAATAATATAAGCATCTGTGTGTTTATTTTATAAGTGGGCTGTGGGACTGCCAGGGCTTGGTGGGATCTGGAGAGAAACTCTCTAGCTACAGTAGGGCTGATGTTCATGTCTGACATCTTCCTCTATCACTCTCTACCTTATTTCTGAGACAAGAACATTCACTGGACCTGACCAACAAGATGCCAGGCTCCACCTGTCTCCATCCCCTCATTAAGGAGATTACAGATTTGGACTACGTTTCTTTTTTCTGGGTTCTAGGGGATCCAAACTCAGGTCTTCATGCTTACACTGTAAGCGCTTTACCTACTGGGCTCTCTCCCCAGACCTGTTTGCTTAAGTTATCCCGACTTGCCTTGCTGTCTCCTCTGTTTTCATTATTCAATAATATGAATGTTTAGTTCCACGTCTCTGTCTTTCATGCTCTCCTCTTGCTTTTTTTCATAGCATCAAAATAAAGCTGTTTTGTTATGTTATCATAATAACATATACTTGTAGTTTAAAAAAGAATCCAAACAATACAAAAACGTGAAATGGAGGAATTCCTTTCAACTTTTCTCTGGTCCCTAGTCAAACACTCGGTATGGAATTACATCCTGCTAATCAAGCCAAGATGGTACTGTGTGTGTGTGTGTGTGTGTGTGTGTGTGTGTGTGTGTGTGTGTGATTTCTAAAACACTCCTCTAGGTATTTTCTCACTGCATGCATCACCTTTATAAGTATTTGCTTCTATATTCCTTCTCTTAGTAGCTTATGACTATGATTTTTTTTTCTCGTCACTCATTCATCTCTGTTATAGAATGCCATGTGCTGTGCACCATGAACAGTGCATGAGCAGGACATCGTCCCCCCTTTGTCTGCTTTCCTAGCATTGCCCCGTACCTCACTTCTCTTAAATTAAATAATCGTTGGTGGCTCTCTGTCACAAGGCACACGTCAGTCACTTTTTTGCAATTGGCAATCAAGTTGAAATTTTTGTGTATGTTCTTGAGGAGTTTGTGGTGGAGGTGGAAGAATTTATCTTTGCTACAGTAAGTGTTTATGCTTGATTTCAAAATTAATTAGTTTATCATATACTAATGGCCTGTGTATTTGTCGCTTTGCCATCACTGTGGGAGAATACCTGGCCAGTAAAGGAGAAGACTGCCTGGACTTGACAGAGCCTATCAGCAGGGAAGGCACGCAGGCTCCAGGACCCACTCCTGTCTGCAGCAACAGGAGGCTGCTGTCTCACACCTCTGCAGAGCAGGAAGTAGAGGTGGGAACGCCGGAACTCTGGATCCAAGCCCACGGCTGGTGCTGCCTGCATTAAAGGTCTGTCTTTCCACTTCAGTCAGGCATTGTCTCTGGAAATACCCTCATAAATACAATATTTCAGGAATGACCTCCATGTTTCTGAATCCAGTCAAACTAACCATTAAAAACAGCATACTTTCTGTTTTATTCTGAGAAATCAAAAGTATCTACGAGTATAGCATTTTAGTACTGTAATGGAACATCAATTTTTACTGACATTGATGTTTTCATAAAAACGATAGTAAATGATCATTAGACTATATTTGAGGGCCAACAAAATGGCTCAGAAGGTAAAGGTGATTTTGTCAAACCTGATGACACACGTTTGATCTCCAGGACCTGTGTGATAGAAAGAACAGACTTCCACAAGTTGTTCTCTGACCACATACTCAACTATAGGATCTGGATGAAAGTTACATAGTAACTTACACACAAATACACACACACACACACACAAACACACACACACACACACACACACACACACACACACACGCACCTCACAGGATCCTGATGAAAGACACATAGTAACTTTAACTTTCACACACACACACACACACACACACACACACACACACACACACACATACACCCCTCACAGGATCCTGATGAAAGATACATAGTAACCTTCTCCGTTTCCATTTCCTGCAGTTCATAGGATGAATCAGCTACAACCTTTCCTATTTTCCTTATCAACATACCCTTCCCCTAACGCCTGCTCCCCCTTTCTTTGATTTTTCCATGTTCTGTAATCACAAGTAAGATTTTCCTAAGTTTGCTGTATTCTCTTAGAGGCACCTTATTCATCCTGATTTTGATCATGAAAAATGATAGTGTTGGAACTAACACAAGAGTGTATCTAACAATTAGAGAAGTGTCACAGAACCCCTGCAGAAGCCACATGAGCACCAGTCCCTGAACTGACACTGTTTTAGTATGACACACAGGGAGGGAATGAATGAGGCGGTCAAGCAGCGCCGAGGGCCCTTCTCTTCCTCACTAGAATCAGAACTGCCAGAGAAGAAGGAAGGCTCCCAGGTTCTCCCTGGTGTACAGGCTCCACTTGAACCAGCGCCCACAGGGAAGTGCTGTAGTGGTGGCCCTACCCTCTCAGCCTCCCAAGGTCACTGTGTCTTGGGGTCTCAGTCACAGCGAGGGTGCAGTGTTTTTCCTGACCTTTCCCTTCAGATGCTCACTCCGAGCACAGCTTTCAGGCCAATGTGAACACAGAATATCTGTCGGGCTGGGACCACTGACAGAATGGGAGGCCTAAAGTAAAGCTGATTGGGACTGTGCAGGCTAGAAGAATCCAGAGGGGACACACACACACACACACACACACACACACACACACACACACAATAAGTAAATGTTAAAGAAAAAAGAAAAAGGGAGCTGTTGAAAACAACAAAACAAAAAACCCAAACAAACTGCACTTGAGGTTTGCACGCTTCAGCTTGTACAACTGTGGCCAGACCGTTTCCTCTGGGTCAACTTCCCCTTTGCATGTTCCCCTGCTGTCCAGCACTGGCTCAGTCAATCCTCTTATATCTTATACTTACCTAAATATTGATTTTCTACGTCTCTATTACTCTCTCGCTTTGATCCTGTGTTTCACTGGGCTGTCTCTATCTGACAGAAACTATTTCAGTATTGTTTATTGACATCTGTAATGGTCTACCTCTATAGGCAGAATGTGAATTGCCCCCTCCCCGGCCCCATAAACTTGTATCTTTGAACACTTGGTCCCCAGGTCATAGCACTGTGTTGTGAGATCATGACATCTTTGGGACATAGGGACTCGGCAGTGGATCTGGACACTGTGGGGAAGACTTTGAGGGGTGTAACATGGTCCTGCTTCTCATTCTATTACCTGTTTCCCAGATGGCTAAGGGGATGGGGGGAGCTGCCACCCTGAAATCTACCATGCCTTCCTCACCACAATGGAGAGACAGTTCCTTGGAACTGTGAGCCGGAATGAAGCCTTCTTTCCTTAAGTTGCTTATATTGAGTACTTTGTCACAGCAACAAGGACAGGAAGCAGTGCATCACTTAACTTTCCACAAGGCAATGCAAACCCCCTAGTAATTTCCCTTTTAAAGCAAACTTTATCACTTTTAATTCTGTATATGAAGAGTTTAGTGGCTTATTCCAATTCCAATACATACATAATGTTTCTATGTATACATGCATAATTTGATGTTTGTATTGGTTTTTGCTTAAAATGTGATTTTTTTTCTAAACTAGAGGAAATAAATTAACACACACAGTTCAATAGCATTTTTAGGAACTGTAATATTCTTGTCATATTCTTCCAGTACAGACATCTCATTTCTTAACCTTAGCTCAAGCCCAAACATATTGTTTCTTCTACAGTCATTGTAATTTTTTAAATCTTAATTATGTGTCTGTGTATGGGTATGTACATGTGAGTTGTGGGTGCCCACAGAGGCTAGAGACATCAGATTCCTCTGTGCTAACATCACAAATAGTTGTGAGCTATCGGATGTGGGGCCTGGGAACCAAATATGCAAAAGCAATATGTGTTTTTAACTGCTGAGTCATTTTTCCAACCCTGAGTCACTTCTCTTTTCAACCCAGACCTCTCTGCTTTGAGGGCCCTTCTAACCACACTCCTAATTTTACTGGTTCCTTGTATTTTACCCCTGAGTAAATACAAATATCCTAGATAGCCAACAAGAAGCAGTCCTGCCTCTATTTCTTGTTTTCTGGTTCACGTTATCTATGTCTTCAAGCTATTGCTGTAGAAACTTTTCTCTGATGACAGTGTTTTTCCCCTAAGGGTGACAGAACCCTCATGCTTCTTCAAGGCATGCTACTTTTCTGTCATTTCTCCTGCAGCACCGTAGATACTGTCAAACATCTTGCCTTGAGTTCTTGAGATTCATTGTGTAGACTGTCTACAGTAGGCACATGTCCCATTTCCTCACAGAATACCTATCCTTTTACATCAATGTTCTGAAATGCTCTGGCCTCTCTGCTCCAATCTCTGATACCTTTAAGATTCAAAAATAAAGACAAAATAAAACAAAACCTGCAGACCTTTTACCTATGGGATGACACCATTTTCTGCTGTTTCATCCAAATAAGGTTTTCCTTTGCAGTACCCGCTGTGCTATTGTTCCCTATGAGTTGATGCTGGCCCAGGAGGCCCCAAAGGCTCCAAGATGATACAAGCTATTGCTATTGCACTGGGATGCCCACCAGAAACAGATACGAAGACCCAATTCTACAGGCATCACACACTTTGGACATAGGACACAGAAAAATCAAGACTGACCTGAACTGGAAGCTTCATGCTTGCTGACTAGCATTTAAGATGTTGGAATATGATATGCAAACTGCCAAAGCAAAAAAGTCATTAATGGTCTTACCCAGCTGGGGACACTGCATGCTACAATACCAACCTGCCAGGCAATAGATGCCTACGGGTTAGACAATATCGTAACTTTTTTCATGATAACCAGTTGCTCTCTGGTTGGATTTGAGACCTATTCCATGGGAAGGAACTCATGCCTGGTACTGTAGACATGGTAAAAGCTTGTGGCTGGGAGGTCACAGTCCTTAGAGGAGGAATCTGCTACTCTTGTTTTACTGAAAGGACATGTCTGTATTTGTAGCTGAAGGTTTCTCCAGTCCCTCCAGGCCCCACGGTCCCACAGCCCGCTTAGAAAATAATCACTCAGAAGCTTATATTAATTATAACTGCTCAGCCATTAGCTCAGACTTATTACTGGCTAGCTCTTACACTTAAATTAACCCATAATTCTTTTATGTTTAGCCATGTGGCTTGGTATCTTTTCTCAGTTCTGCCTTGTCATCTTGCTTCCTCCATGTTTGGCTGGCAGCGTCTCCTGACTCAGCCTTCCTCTTCCCAGAATTCTCCTTGTCTGCTTACCCTGCCTATACTTCCTGCCTGGCTACAGGCCAATCAGCATTTTATTTATCAACCGATCAAAGCAACACACATTCCCAGCATACAGAACGACATTCCACAGCATGTATTTATACTCTCCAGCCAGTGCTGCTCTCAGACTTGGACAGAGAGGCCTCTTTTTTCAGTGGGTGATGGTGAATGCATGGACTCACAACTCATCAGAGTGATGGGAGTAAGTGACTGTAGAGTGCTTAACCCTCGATGGAGCATCTGTATCTTGCCCTATAAGGCCCAAAGAACATGGAAGGAATAAAAATATTGTAAGAGCTAGAGGGCGGAGAGGAGTACTGTGAAATTCTGTCTTCCGGACAGGACATGGCTGTCTTAGTCATGAGCATACAGTAGTTGTGGCTACCCCTACAAGATCTGTGCATGTGTGTGTGTGTGTGTGTGTGTGTGTGTGTGTGTGCACGACAGGAAAGTAGGAAAGGGACTACTTGGGAAGAAGGGGGTCATCAGAAATAGGAGAGAGATAAGAGGGGGCAACGGGAGTAAATATAACAACACACTGTATATATCTTTCAAATTGTCAAAAAAATCTATTTTTTTATTTTTCAGGTTTATTTTCTTTTATGTGCATGAGCTCTTTGACTGCATGTGTGTCTGTGCACCAAAATTATGCCTCATGCTTTGGAGATCAGAAGAGGGAATTAGAACTATAATTATGAACGGAACTATAATTATGAATGGTGTGAGCCAATATATGGTGCTGAGAGTCAAACCTGGGTCCTCCGAAAGAAAATCAAATGCTCTTGACTGCTGAGTTATCCCTCTAGCCCAATCTGAAAAAATAATTTTTTAAAGCTCTGTTAAACTTTCTACTCTCCACTTCCCCAGTCCTTTCCCAGCTCTCAGCCTCCTCCACAAGTCAGCTGAGGCTGATCCCGCTTCTTGCAGGATTTTATACACACACACACACACACACACACACACACACACACACGGCAATTTTATTCTTTTCCCTCAGGGTGTTTGTGGACTGACTTTAGGCTGGGAAGAGGCAGATCTCAGATTGATGCATCTCTCAATTGTTTCTCTGGGACCAAAGCTTTTCACGTGATTTGTTCTTTCTCAGTGGTGACTTCGTTTGAACCTCCTCTCAGCCTCCTTACCACTCCATTCTGTCACACAGAGCTGTCACCTTGAGTCGCACAAACTGCCAAACTCTACATAGGAACACAGTCATCTACTGTCCTCTTGTGCCCACTGGAAGAAGTGATGAGCAGATTGAGTCTACGGAAGAAATTACTCTGGATTGGTGACAACCATGACTAGAATTCCCCTGCTTCTTATCCCTTTTCTTTCACCTCTGCTGTTAGAGTCGGTTTTTCAGAATGTCAAATTTTCCAATTTTCAAGGACCATTTGTAGTTATGCTTTCTCAGTCTGAAATCAAATGTTCACATACTCTTTACTGGTATCAAATCCACTTGGTATAAACAGTCTCGCTTCCCTTGGTCTCTGCCTTCTCTCTCCATTCCATCTCTGAATAAGAAATGCATCCCTAGGGAGGATCCCAAATTTCATGTAGTGAGAGAAAGATGCCAAAAGCGAGCATAAAGGATAGAAACTCAGGAAGATAAAGCAGCTATGAAGGCAGCTATGAACTACTTTCTGGGAAAGTGTAGTCAAAAGGAAGGAAGACACTTCAGAAGACAGCAGAATTGGAGAAAAGTTTTCTTCAGTAGAGAAAACTTGTGTTCATTTGTAAGTCAATGGGAAATCTTAACTAGATAGATAATGATTGGCAGAGCATGTCCCAGGGTAGGCAGCAGAAGATACTTCATTCCATATTTTTCCAAGACCCTTGCATCCTTATTCATTCACTCTTTTATATGTGTGAAAGGGCCAAACAACACACATTAAATATAAATGTGCCCAATAAACATTTACTCAGTTGAACTGCAATCACCATAGAATACTGAACTAGTCAATTTATGAAACCCAAGTATCACCCAGTGTTGCCTTAGAATATCCTTTTTTTAAGTAGACGACTGTCAGGGGACCAAGGTTGGGGTTCAGCCCCAACCTACTGAAGGGTCCCTTTAAGAGGTTAGGAGTGAGGAACTGAGAAGTGCTGGATAGAAATACAGACAAAGAAAAAAGAGACATAGGATAGCTTTAGGAGGGTCCTGGGTCAATACCCAGGAGCCTCGAGTTTATTTCTAATGAGCTTTTTGTATACCAGCAAGGGGAGAGTCAAAAGACCTCCCCCTTTCAAGATCAAAGCACAACACACAACCAAGTGTAGAGCCTTCAAAACACCTGATAAGCACACCCCACAGCAAAGCATCTTGTGATTAGGCCTTGAAGTATAAGACAGCTGGTAACCATGCCTTTACAGCCTATTATGCAGCCTTGGAGAGCAAATTAGACTCTGATTCTCTGACCTTGAGTCAAACCACAAGTTGGAACCTTTGTGGGCTCCCACAGATGACACTCCCTACCTATGGGAGCCAGAGAGCAGAGCCTTTACCATTGTTGTTACGTCAGTCTTATGAAGCATCACATCGACAAATGTCTGAGGACTCAGTTTGCTGGCTGTTGAGGACTTGAACAGCCTGCAGAGAGAAATCAGAATTCAGCTTTGCTGGGTGCTAAGGCTTTCTGGAGAGTTTCCACCCTAGTGTGACAGGAAGTGGTGTTGTGTTGATATAAATTTTACTACCCAACCTGTTCTAGCTGTTAAAAACAAGAAAACATTTCATGTGGTCCTTAGTAACGAAGCTTTGAATTAAATCAATTGTATCATGTCTGAAGTTCTGTTTCACATTGGAGCCAAGAATATATTCAACATTATTGGGTAACAATAAACATACAAAGAGCCCCTTGGAAAAGATATTGTTGTTGTCATGACCATAGGAATCCTGAAAAAAGGCATAGTTCTCAATTTCAAGTCAATTCTTATTTGTTTTTTAGGGATGAGTATGGTGGGGAGGGCCAGAGAAATGGCTTGCTATCCAGCCTGAGGATTTGTGATTGATCTCAGGAACCCACATGGTTGAAGGAGAGAACAAACTTCTGAAGGTATGGCTTGCACTAAATAAATAAATGAAAGAATGAACTGATGCATAAACAAACAAACAAACAAACAAATAAATGTATGTTTTAAAAAAGGAAAAGTATGACTGGAACTGAGCAAAAACCCAAGGTTTCCTCTCAGGTTTCCACTGTTGGCACTGGCATCTAATTCATTATGCTGTTCTATAAGATGACGACTAACAAGACAGAGATATATGTCATAGAAGGACACTAAATTTCTCTCACAGTCAGCCAGCACCTTTTCGTCAAGAACACTGTCAAGAGACTCAGGGCAAGTGACATTTTCGGCCACCTTGGAAGAAAGATTTAATTCCTCCCCTCAGGCGATGAGACCCAATGGCTTAGACTTGATGTGGAAATGCAGAGGGGAACGGAGGAGGAGTGGTCATCAGGGAATGCAGATATAACTACCGTGACTAAACATGAAGGGAATTTTTAGGAAAAAGTGCTGGCAATGTATTTCATTTAGGGGGTCACAAATTTAAATATGGCCTCCTCTCTGCTGCTTTGCAACCATAACTAACTTTGATTCTAAGACTGATAATTATGTACAGGGCTAGCTTACTTTGATGGTCCTTTACTCTTCTGCATCATGAAATTCCTCACTCCTAAAAGTGGCCTTGCTGGAGACCTATGACAACACATCATCTTCCCCCAACAGACGTCAATACTGGGTCCATGGAAAGCACGCCAGCATCCTGTCACAACCAACCTCAGCTTGACTGTCATGAACTGTCTCTTTAGACTTCTCATGCACAACTCAAATAGCAAGAATAATGTTCTTTAGAACTACAGGATGCATTCATTTCTCAATGTCTTTGTTAAATATCCCTTTCCATTAAAAAAAAAGAAAGAGAGAAAGAAAGGAAAAGAAAGGAAGGAAGGAAAGAAGAAAGAAAAGAGAAGAAAAGGAAAGGAAAGGAAAGGAAAGGAAAGGAAAGGAAAGGAAAGGAAAGGAAAGGAAAGGAAAGGAAAGGAAAGGAAAGGAAAGGAAAGGAAAGAAAAAACTCTATTACTGACTTTGGGAGAAAGAAACCATTTGAGCTGGGTATGATGGCACATGCCTTTAAGCCCAGCACTTGAGAGGCTGAAGCAGGTGGATCTCTGTGAGTTTGAGGCCAACCTTGTCTATCTGGTAAGTTCCAGGCCAGCCGGAGTTACACAGTGAGACTCTGTCTAAAACAAACAAGAACAACAGCACCTCCTACACTCTCACACACACACACACACACACACACACACACACACACACATTCTCCTATAGTTTGATTCTGAAATGTTCTCCAAAAGCCCATGTGTCCTAGTCTTGGTCCATAGCCTATGGTGCAATTAAAGGTGAACCTTTCAGAGATGGGGTCTGGTTGAAGGAAGTTAGGACATTTGAGGCATACCCAGGAGGGAGATAGTTGGACTCTTCTTTTTACTCGCATTCTGCTTGCTGTGAGTGAGCAGCTTTTCCTACTGTGTGCTCCCCATCACATTGTTCTGTCTTGTGCCACGCCCAGGAGCCAACAGCCATGGACTTAAGCCCTCTGAATTCATGGGGCATAATAAATCTTTCATCCTTGTAATTAGTTCTTTCTGTGTTCTGTCAGGACGATGGAGGGCTAACATGCCTTCTCTTGACAATACTGTGCCTTTGAGTTGAGATGAGGATGCAAGGGCCTCCTTTGTAAAAGCTGTCTACACTGTAATATCTCTTTGCTAATACAGTGTAATATCTCCCAGCTAATTAATGTCTTGGCTGAATTCCATTTTCAACAACCTTAGTAGCTGCAGAAAAATTTGGATTATTCCTTATCTATTTGTCTTTATTCTGCTGAAGTTTTTATGTCACTTGCCATTTTATATAAAATTTGTTCATAGGTTGGGGCTAGAGAGATCGCTCAGCAGTTAAAAACACTTGCTCTAGGTACAGTTCCTGGAATCCACATGGTGACTCACAACCATCTCCAACTCTAGTTCCAATGGATCTGACACCATCTTCTAGCCTCTACAGAAACCAGGCATGATTGTGGCACATAGGCACACATGCAAGCAAACCTTCGTACATATATAATATGAATAAGTATAAAAAAACCTTCTTAGGCCACTAACTTTTTAATAAACACATGATCCACTGCAATGATTCAGTTAAATATTTTTCTCTTTCAGCTCATTTTATATTTTTTACCATATAAACTGAGCAGGTTATATTTAGGCATAAATATAATATACATATAATATGGGCATGCAATAACAGTAAAAAGGGGGACATAAATTTGAAAAAGAGCAAGGGGATTACCTGAGAAAGTTTAGAGAGAGAAAAGGAAAGGAAGAAATGATATAATTATATTACAATCTCAAAAATAAAAGAAAAATGTTAAAATAGATATTTTTACTGTCTTAAGTGATCCTATGATATGTAAATTATGAAATTTTTATTCTTAATGATAATTTTTATGACAAAAATTAAATAATCTTGACTCTGAAATTAAGACAGGTTTTAGCCTCTTAATGTAGCTCATCAAATTTCCATGAAATTTCTTTTGGGTAATGTGTTGGTGGTATTTCCCTAAGATTTGTAGGCTTTATTTACATTTAACTGTTGGTTAGAAAAATTTACAGAATATTTTAGATTCCTACTTTTTTGTTGCAATCTGTGAGATAATGTGGAATCTCTGAATTTTAATGTTTATTAAGTTCAACTACAAAATTACCTTTTCAAGTTTTTTTTAAGTTTGCAAGCAAAACAGCAAGGCTCCTTGGAGCATCCCATACATGTAGGACAACATGCTTTATTTTTAGCACATCTTATGTTCTTTTGTTGTTGGTGGTGAATGATTCATGTGAGAACAAAGAGGTAACAATGTTGGTATAATCCTGTCCTTTACCTCTATCCTTAGGTTGGTTGACTTGATGCATATTGACTCAACTTTACCTTTTTGTCTGTTTTTCCATATTTTTAAATGTTTGGCCAGGATTACACTTTCTATTCATTTTTGCTACTGTACGTTTTGTCTGTAACTCAACTCTCCCATATTATTACCTGGGCCAAATCATTTCTAAGACATTTGGTTTTGAACTCTCCTTTATTTCATGTTAGTAGTTCAGTGTTTCACAATCAGAATGTTTATTACACTCCTATCTTTGTTGTGGTACAATTTCTCATTTAACATAACACTAATATTGTTTTTTATTTAGTTTAAGATCCTTTTCACCCCAAAACCATTTAAACAACCCAAATTCATTGAGGAAAGTGGTGATGGGAGCTGGGCAGAGGATAAACTCAGGTCTCTTTTCTCCTCCAAATAGTTCCCTTTTGTTTTAACGTCACACACACACACACACACACACACACACACACACACACACACACCTTTAATGTCACGTATCTATATAAATCTAGAATCTGCAATTGAAAGGAGACAGACATTCATTTCCCCTGCTACCTTCCCTTGTTCCCCAGGTCTTCTGTCAAGCCCCTGCCTTCCCCACGTCGACCCCTCTGTACTTTCTGACCCCTACACCTGGGCTTCATTAAGATCTAGATTCCATGTATTAAAGAAATGTGTTGTTTGCCTTTATCAAACTGGCTAATTCCATGGTGATTCTCAGCTCTGCTCATTTTCCTGCAAATAACCTGATGTCTTTCAGAAAAACTCTGTTTTGTATCTATACAGCATTTTCTTTCCCCGTTCATCTGTTAGCGGGCATCTGGGATGGTTCCATATCTCGCCTTTTGTGGATAGAGCTGCAGTCAGCACTGATGAGCAGGTGTCTACATGGCATGCTTACTTAGACTCCGTCTGGGACCATGCGGAGTGGTATAAAAGAGTCTCCTGGTAGTTTTCCTTTCAGCTTTTTAAGGGAGCTCCATCTTGATTTTCATGGTGCTTTTGCTGGTTTACATGCAGGCAGCAATGTGAGTGGTCCTCTTTCCCCACCTCCTTAATGGCATTTGTTGTCACTTGTTTTCTTGATGGCAGCCACGCTGACAGGGGTGGTATGGCATCTCAATATAGTTTTCCTTTGTACTTCTCTGATAGAGATAGTGACAATTCCTTCCATGATGTAATACCCTTCGTAAGTTTTTCTTCTGAAAAATCTCTGTTCCATTCATTTGCCCACTTGTTGATAGGATCCCCTGTCAGATGGGTCATATACTTGGCAAAGATTTCTCCCATCATTCAGGCTGTCTCCTCACCATGCTGAATGCTTGCATGCTGTGCAGGACAGCTCATTTCTTTTTGACACTGAATGATAAACCACTCTCTTGGATACTCCCAGTGAAGGACATCTCGGTTGCCTTCAAAATGGGCAAATTATTAATAGAGTTGCTGCAAACATAAGGTACTTGGACAATATAGTAAGAGTAGGTTAATTTTAAAGAAACCACCAAACTCTTGAAGGTGGCTGACCATTTTCACCTAAGAGTGATGAACCGGAGTTCATGTTACTTCAAATCCTCACTAGCACAGGGTTCTAGATCATGTCTGTTCTAATGGGAGTGTAGTGATGTCACCTTTGGCTTTTCTGTAGTTGTGAATGATGCTGAAATTCTTCTTTTATGTTCATTTTTTTGTCTGCACATTTCCTTTGGTGATATCTCTGGCCCATTTCAGAGTCAGGGTTCCTGTTTCTCATTACTGGATCTCATGTATTATTTGTGTATTTTGGACAATAGTTCTTCATCAGTGATGCCTTTGGCATATCTTTTTTCTTCATTCATGGCTGTTATTTTCACTCTTTTGACAGTACCCTTTATAGATCAGTAGACTAATTTTAATGAGATCGTTACTCTTGTTTTTTTATTTAAAAAGTCATCCCCAAACCCAAGGCCATATAGATTTTTCTCTAATTATAAATAAGTTTGGCTTTTCACTTTTTATTTAAATCTGCTATCTATTCTGAGTGGATCTTTGTGATGGTTGTGGGATCTTTGCCTTGGATTTTTTGTTTGTTTTGTTGTTGTTGCATGTTGCTATCTTGTTGTTCCAGTATGACTTGCTAAAAGGAAGTCTTTTTTCCCCTTCTACTGCCTGGACTCCTTTGTCAAGCCACTTACATATTCTTATAGGGGTCCATTTTTTCTGGGTGCTGTGCTGTGTTAGGGTCTATTTATCTCCTCTCCAGCACCACATCCTGTTGATCGCTACAATTTGTAACAAACCTTGAAGTCAGTTCACATCAATTTGCCAACATTGTTCTTCTCATCCTGATTGTGCTGGCTGTCCTGAGTCTTGTGCGTCTCCACATAAACTTTAGAATCAGGTTGTCAAGATTCACAGCATAACTTACAAAAATTTAATTCTGATTAACATTGACTTTATAGATGAAGTCGAGAAGAACTGTTTTCTTAGCAATAGTGTGCTGTGGGATGGTCTGTATGTTAAATCTGTTGTTCTGATTGGTCAATAAATAAAACACTGATTGGCCAGTGGCCAGGCAGGAAGTAGGCGGGACAAGGAGAGAGGAGAATTCTGGGAAGTGGAAGGCTGAGTGAGAGAGACACTGCCAGCTGCCACCATGACAAGCAGCATGTGAAGATGCCGGTAAGCCACGAGCCACGTGGCAAGGTATAGATTTATAGAAATGAATTAATTTAAGATATAAGAACAGTTAGCAAGAAGCCTGCCACGGCCATACAGTTTGTAAGCAATATAAGTCTGTGTTTACTTGGTTGGGTCTGAGTGGCTGTGGGACTGGTGGGTGACAGAGATTTGTCCTGACTGTGGACCAGGCAGGAAAACTCTAGCAACAATAATGAGTATTCTTTTTCCATGAACATAGGGTATCTCATCATTTATTTAATATTTTTCATTTCTTTTTACTCAATATTTCTACAAAATAATGGGTTTTTATGCCATTTTCATGCATGTATATCCTTGTAATTTTTTTACATTTGCTCCTAACTCCTCCGTTTCCCTCCTGCTGGGTTCCATTCTATCCCTAAATAGTCTGCCTTTGATTCCATATCACACACATGCATGTACATACAAACACACACACACACACAAACACACACTCACACAAAAACACACACAGAAACAATACACACACACACACACACACACACACAAACACACACTCACACATCTAGGCTCCACAAATGAGAAAGAACCTGTGATATCAATCTTTTGTTTCTTACCTCCATCATCCTTCCTCACTCCCCACTCTCCCCCTCATTTCAGCCTGTTTCACCCACCATATAGTCCTCTTTCTACTTTCATAGCAGTGTTTAAACTTCTTCCCTGGTTTCTTCAATCTTCTTCTGGTCATTCAAACTATATTCTCAAAACAGGACATCCATACCACACCATCTCCCTGCAGGATCAGGGGCCATTGTAGAAGACAGGGCAGAAAGACTTAAGAGTCAGAGGATGGGGAGGAGCACAGCAGAACAGTGTCTTCAGGACCTGACAGGACCACTGCATTCATGTTCTTGCAGCAGCTGTGGTTACCTGGACAAGATCAAGCCAGTCAACATTCCAGCATGGAGGAGGCTCTCACAGACCCAAACCTGTGGAGTTGTTGACACTTGGTGCCTACTAGGGCAGGAAGAGTTAGTTTTCTTTAAGTGTGTGCTATGGAATGTCTTTATGTACACTGCGCATATGTGTTGCTCTGATTGGTTGATAAATAAAGCCATTTGGCCTATGGCAAGGCAGCTTAGAGGCAGGCAGGAAATTCAAAGAGAGAGACAGGAAGAAGGCGGGGGGGGGGGGGGGGGGAGGGGGGGAGGGAGGAGATGCCAGCTAGCTGCCCAAGGAGCCACATGTAATGGGGCGCAGGTAAAGCCACGGAACATGTGGCGATACATAGATTAATAGTTATGGGCTAATGTAAGATATAAGAGCTAGCTAGCAAAAGGCTTGAGCCATGGCCATGCAGTTATAGTTAATATAAGCCTCTATGTGTTTACTTGGGGACACGTGTGGGAGAGATTTGTCCCGACTGCCAGCAGGCTGGGACACAGGAAATCTTCCAATTACAAGTGTGGCCTCTGGTAGTTAACCATATTCCAACGGATGGCCCACACCCTTGACTCTATGGGCAGCACACATTATTAGACCAAGTATGTTACAAGTACGGTGGGGGACTTGAAGTTGGGAAGGGGTGGAGCAAAGAGTGGATCTGGTCGGAGTCAGGGGATGGAGTGGGTAATAAATATCAAAATATATGTGTATGCAATTCTCAAAGATCATTAAAAAAAGGTTTAAATATAGTATCAATATCCATGTATATTGCTGGGATTAATTCTAATTCTTTGATAGCTTTCATCTGAGTTTTATAGTTTTTCTAAATATTTTATTTAAGGGTATGAATGTAAATGGTACTGTTTTTCATTTCAGCTATCCATTTATTGCTGGTATAGAGGAAATGATTGGCTTTTGTATACTAACTTTGTATCTTACAATGTTAGCATAAACCCCTCATGAATGATTATTCCCAGGAGATTTTTGTTCCTTTGTACTTTTGGATTTTCTGTAGACACAATCACGTTCCTTGTAAACAAAGACAGTATTCGTTCTTCCTTCTCAATCTGTGTGCTTTTTATTTCACATTCTTGTCTAGTTGCATGAACTGTGACTTCAGTGTGATGATGAAAAGCAGGAGCGAGGAGCATCCTAGCCTTACTCCTGATCTCTGTGAACATGCTTCTCTTTTTCCTGATATCATTAATGGATGCTTGCTGTGGCTTTAAAAAGATAATCTGTAGCAAATTGAGATTAGGTGTCTTTTAGGAAAATGCTTACTTCTTAATCCAAAGAAATACTGGACTGCTATGACAAGGCTGAGTCCTGACCACTGAGCTCCTTGGGGATTGTCTGATCAGTTCTTCTGAATCAATACTGCTCAGTACTTCCTGAGAGAAAGACTAGGCACCTATTTTTAATAGTAGGGTAACATGTCAAGTGTCTCATTATTTTTCATTATTTTTGTTTTTGTTTGTTTTGAGATGGAGTCTCATGATGAATAGTTGCAGCCAACCTTGATTATCTCTCCTCCTACCTCTACCTGCCAAATTCTGGGATTACAGGGATAAATTGTTGTAGGTTGTTTTTGCTCTTTTTTGTAGGGCCACCACCCAGCTCCCAAATAAATCACATACAGAAACTTGTTCTTAATTATGAATGCCCAGCCTTAGCTTGGCTTAGTTTCTTGCCAGCTTTCCTTAACTTAAACTATCCTGTCTACCTTTTGCTTCTGGGCTTTTCCTGTTCTCTTATTTCTGTAACTCTTACTCTTACTCCATTGCTGCTTGTGTAGCTGGGTGGCCGGCCCCTGGAGTCCTCCTCCTTCTTTGGCTAATCAATCCCTCCTCCCAGTTTTCTCATTCTATATATACTCTCCGACTGCCAGTCCTGCCTATCCTTTCTCCTGCCTCGCTATTGGCCGTTTAGATCTTTATTGGACCATCAGGTGTTTTTGAAAAGCACAGTAACACAGTTTGACAGAGTTAAACAAATGCAACATAAACAAAAGTAATGCACCTTAAAATAATATTCTACTACCTACTGTCACACCTAGAAAAAGTATATAATGCTGTATTCCTCTTACAGAACCTGGCTGATATTTTGAACTGATAGTTCTAAGTTTGGCATGTTTCCTTTAAGCACATAATTTAAAACATGAGTCAAAGTGTATGAAACTCTTTGTCTATGAAGATTTTGTCCTATTATTCAATCTCAGAAAAGTTGTTTAAGGGTTGAAAGCTTAGGTGGTTCCCCTTCATCTGTGTAAAAGGAATAAAACATTCCAGCTGAACAGAGAAACCTCATTACTATTCAGCACAAACTTCAAACCTTGCACAAAAACTGTTCAACTGAGGGAGAGCATCCGCAAGGTAGCTGGCTCTGGGAAACATGCAACCTGTGTCTTCACTATTTTCTCAAGTAGATTCAGGTCAAGAAAACAAGCTGCCAGCTGTGTTCTCTATGAAACATGTGTCATGTCAATACCTGTTTACCCAGCAGGTGAAACATAAAATGCTCTTCCTCTCTGGAAACATAGCGCTTTAAATGCATTGGTCTGTAAAATGACATGTCTTTGCTTTGTGTCTCAAGCATCTGTGAACAACTCTAAGTCTGCAAGATGAGCCACGGAGAAATCTACAGCCGTTTGGAGGAGGAAAGCCTGTTTGTGTGATACTTCTACAGCCAGAAATGGCAAAAGAAAACATTCCAAAAAGAAAAAAATTTCACTACAATTGGCATTAAATTGTTATGCTTTATGACGTAGGTGTCTTTATTCAATCAATAATCTTAATGTAATAAATGATTTCTGCTGATAGATGGGGAGCCTGGCTAACCAGGGTCTCCTAAAGGAATTGGTTCCAATGTGTACAACACAAAATTTTCTTTTTTAACAACCTTTCTTCATCTGCTTTCCCTGCTGCTTGCTGCCACCTCACCTGGTTAACCTCCCACAGAGCTATGTTTAAGACAAAGGGAAAATGCCACGAGAGAGTTGAAATCCACTTAACACCAACTGAGACATCTTACGTTCAGCTTTGGTAGAACATGTCTGTCTCACCACCATCTTTCAGGCGTCAGCCTAATGATTTGTGGGGAATAAGCAAGGGGGACAGTCTTTAAGCAGGGGTTCAGCAGCTGCTAGACACCTCTCCTGGGCCTTTCAGACTGATCGACTGTGCCCTGGGCAGTTATTGAGTGAGATTACTAGAGGATCACAGAAGCTCCCCCGCCCTCACCCAAACCTGGTGTATTAGTGACGTGATCCCCCAGAGTGTCTGTATAAATCTTTTATGTGATGATGGTGCATTTCACTTTGTGAGTTCTGCTTTAATGATCACATCTCCTGATGCCCCCTGCATGATGACATGGTGACAGTTATATTAAGCAATACTGCCCTTAGAACATTTTTATTATTAAGCAAAATGGCTGGGTAATCTTAACACCTGCCAATCCAGGCACTAGACACCCTGGACAAGACCTTCCAGAAGATGAGTGTAAATTTTTCCATGGGCTGATTTCCTTTTTAAAATTTTTTTTATTTATTTAATATTTTTATTTCATAATTAACTTAATTTCACATATCAGTCACTGATACCCCCATCCTCCTTCCTTCCCCCCCCATCCTCCCCTCATTCACCCCCCATTCTCACCTCCTCCAAGGCAAGGTCTCCCCTGGGGAGTCAGCCCAGCCTGGTAGACTTAGCCGAGGCAGGTCCAGTCTCCTCTTCCCTACACCAAGGCTGAGCAAAGTGTCCCAGCATAGGCCCCAGGCTCCAAAAAGCCAGCCCATGCACCAAGGACAGGTCCCTGCTCCACTGCCTGGGGGCCTCCCAAACAGTTCAAGCTAATCGACTGTCTCACTTATCCAGAGGGCCTGGTCCAGTTCCATGGGGGCTCCTCAGCCATTGGTTCACAGTTCATGCACTTCCACTAGTTTGGCTATTTGTCCCTGTGCTTTTTCCAATCATGGTCTCAACATCTCTCGCTCATACAGTCCCTCCTCTCTCTTGCCGAATGGACTCCTGGAGCTCCACCTGGGGCTCAGCCATGGATCTCTGCATCCGCTTCCATCAGACACTGGATGAGAGTTCTATCTTGACAGCCAGGGTGTTCGGCCATCCAATCACCAGAGCAGGTCAGCTCAGGCACTCTCTCGACCATTGCCAGTAGTCTATTGTGGAGGTATCTTTGTGAATTTCTGGGGACCTCTCTAGCACTCTACTTCTTCCTATTCTCCTGGGGTCTTCATTTATCATGGTATCTCTTTCCTTGTTCTCTCACTCTGTTCCTGATCCAGTTGGGACCTCCTGCTCCCCTAAGCTCTTTCTCCTGACCCTTGCCCTCCACTACCCCCCACCCCCCCAGTTTGCTCATGTAGATCTCATCCATTTCTCTATCATTGGGCGATCCCTGTGTCTTTCTTAGGGTCCTCTTTACTAGGTAGCCTCCCTGGAATTGAGAGTTGCAGTCTGGTTATCCTTTGCTTTACATCTAGTATCCACTTATAAGTGAGTACATACCATGTTTGTCCTTCTGAGTCTGGGTTACCTCGCTCAGGATGATTTTTTCTAGTTCCATCCATTTGCCTGCAAACCTCATGATGTCATTGTTTTTTTCTACTGAGTAGTACTCCATTCTGTATATGTACCACATTTTATTTATCCATTCTTCAGTTGAAGGGCATCTAGGCCATGGGCTGATTTCTAAATGACCAACCTGGTTGATTTTTGCCCAAAGCTGATTTGAGGTATGCTGTGAATGTGTTGCTCTGATTTGTTGATAAATAAAATGCTGATTGGCCAGTAGCCAGACAGAAAGTATAGGCAGGATAAACAGACAAGGAGAATTCTGGGAAGAGGAAGGCTGAGTCAGGAGGCACCAGCCCACTGTCCAGGGAGCACCATGTAATGACACACAGGTGAAGCCACAGAACATGTGGTGACATATAGATTAACAGAAATGGGCTGAGTTTAAGTGTAAGAGCTAGTCAGTGGTAGGCCTGAGCTAATGGCCAAGAAGTTTTAATTAATATAAGTCCCTGTGTGTTTACTTAGGGCTGAACAGCTGTGAGACTGGGGGCTACTGGGAGGGAACACAGAAAAACTTTCCAGCTACAGAGGTAGGAGACCCTTCTGCTTGAAACAGTCCTTCCTCTCTTAAGAGCTTCTGGAAGTTAAGCCCTCCTCCGACACTGTGCATTCTGTCCTGCAGTCAGACAGTTTGACTGCCAAAGCCACAGTCAGATCTTCTTTCCTGTGGTCATCTATTAAGATTTGTAAAGAAATGTGCATGTCGTGGGGCATGCCATTCAATAGCTCATGTTAGCACTGTAGAAGGTTAGAGGTAAAAGTTCAGAGAGGAAAGGTATGTTACTGCTCTCACCCTCCAAGGAGAGAAGAAGATGCTTTGGGAACCAGTCTACAAAGACTTCTACATCTTCTTCTCGAATAGCATCTTTCCAAGTCACTTTTTCTGCTTTTGACCTGAAGAGAAGGCATCCTGCATCCTGCATCCAGCACCCAGCACCTAGCATCCTCAACCTGAATGCTCACAGCTGTTTCTCATCACCTTCCCTGCTCTGACCTCATGACCCAGACCTCCCTCTACAGCTTTTGCTGCTTGCTCTTTCGTTTCAAACTCCACAAAGAGAAATCCCTGTGGATCTCTAGAAGAATTCATATTGTCACATTTCCTAAATACTTTTTCAATCTAGCTATGGGTAACATCTTTGGAAAGTAACTCTGTGACAAGTTAGAAACAGTATTAAAATCTAGCAGCTCATATGACCTCGGTACTGTAAAATGACTGTACCTTATCAGTAAATGGAAACTTAAGGGAAAAAAAATACTTAATCTGAACTGGGCCAGCAGTTCTTCCTGAGTTTAACACTGGGACTCCAACAAGGAGGAACTACGATAATAAAATAAAGAGTCGAAAGCTGGGGTCAGGAGGCTTTGAGGGTTGATGACGCAAGCCAGCAAGTTTATGAGTATCAGAGCTCCTTATACCCCCTCAAATGAGGAAGCAGAAAACGTGTCAGTAGAGTTCATCAGACAGAGGTTTCCGAGGAGCTCCAAGCAGCTCTGGATTCCCTTTTGCAGGGTACTTGCTGGGAGAGTAAGCAAAGCATTTCACATCTCAGTGTCTGGAAAATCTGACCACAGCTTTACAGAGAGCTGTCAAACTCCAGGCCCTGACCTCAGCTCCTCAACCCCCAGAACCCTGCCCAGTCCACTGCTGACCTTGCCACACATGACCCTGGCAGGGAGCAAAAGCCCAATGCTCCTTGTTCCATCCACAGGACCCTGAAGGGCAAGAGAAGAAAATAAACATCACTGGGACGTATACCTGCAGATGGGACTATGAGGATAAAATAGAATAGCCAAAGGTCTGTCTGTGGGGCAATCCAAGGAAACATTATTAAGCCTGTGCTTCCTTAGCTGAGCTACAGGAGCTCCTGTGCTGAACAGAGCTTTATGAAGACATCTGAGGTTTGTGCCCTGAGCCTAAGTGAGGCTTCACTAACTCCCTGCATCAGAATCATGTAGAGGTAAACAATAAACAAAACAACAAATTCCTATATCTACCATTTAAAAAAATCAGCATCAAAGGTGCTCAAGACAGCCCAAGAGACTTCCCTGTAGCACACCCTCCAAGCTGAGCCATGTAGATCCTAAGACTTGGGAACTACTGACCAAAGCTATCTTTTTTACTTGTATCTTTCTTTGCAGGCATTTTTTTTTAAATCATCTTGCTACATTTTCAAGTGACTTTTCAATTGTGATGTATTTAGACGAGAATTTGAATAACTTTACTAAGCCTAATTAGAAAAGTTATAAGTCACATTTCCATCCAAGAATAGTTGATATAGTCATAAGAAGATAGCTTAACAAAAATTATTTTAAAAATAATGAATGGTTTTTACTTGCATTTCTGGAGCAAATATGAGTTGTGAGCAATCTATGCTTTGTATAGAGTGAAGACATGACCACTCTAAAGTATGACTGAGGGGAAGGTTTTGATTGTAGATATGAGGGAGAGGATAGCCGGAGGCATCTGGAAGAGTCAAGAGCAGGGAGAGAAAGTAGTACACCAGACATGGCCAGAAGACTGAACTGGGCCGTGAGAGGTGGTGGCGGCGGCAGTGGTGGTGGGGCCGGTAAGAGACTAAGAGGAGAGGGGGAGAGGGAGGAGAGAGAGAGACCAAAGAGGAGAGAAAGCCAGGAGAGAGGACCAAGAGAGCATGGCCAAAATGTCAAGGTTATATAGAAATAAGAAGCTGGAGGAAGGGCAGCATAGGAGCTGGAGAAGTTTAGGGGTGGGATGAGAAGAGCTGGGAGGAACCATAGGTACTGAGTGAACCCGAAGGCCAGCAGACACTTTGGTATACTAATAGGCACCACAGTTAGCCATTTGTCCCAAGTTTCTTTTGGACCTGACATGCTTTCACAGAGCTGGAGATGTAGCTCTGGTGTACAGCTCATGAGAGCCTGGCTTAGTCCTCAGCACCACAGGAGTAAAGCAATCCAAGGATTTCTTTACAACCATCTCCTTCTTCTTCCATCTGCTTCTCCACATGCACCTCACCACTGAGTGTTCAGCAGTTTCCACAGTTCCATCGAACCAGATCTCACATGAGAGTGCGTCATTCTCTTATCCCAGAACTCATCCTAGGAAGCCTCTGGAAAGGAAATCTTCAGAGCATGCACACTAAAAATAAATTTAATCCCAATATATCTATAGATTTATTTATCATGGCTTTAGGATAGCATGTGTTCTAGAAGAAGTTAAACAAGAGATTGGTGTGTAGAAACATGACAGCTTTCCAGGGGGGTTAGGCTTCATTTTGTAGAAGTGCTGGAAAAAGAAAGGAAAATACATGTGTATGGATTTGTTTCTTAATGATCTCTAAAACAGATGGAAGCTATAAACACATGTTGTTTTATACCTATAAGGAAAGTATAAGCATATATGTTTATGCTTTCTCTTCTGCCATAAAGAATATAAGACTTTATAAATATAATATCATTTTAAAAACTGAGAACAAGGAGATGAATCAAGATGGCGGCTGCCGCTGGTGGGCCGTGTGTGAGAGCAAAATAGGATGATGAACTGATGTGGAAGTAAGAGGAACAGGGCCACAAAGAAAGACGTCAAAAAAGGTATACAGAAAAAGTGAAAGATAAAAGCTCAGAGAAAAAAGATAGAAGGATTAATTTAAGTTAAGAAAAGCTGGCTAGAGCATCAGAGTTTCTCTGCCTTCCTCGGGAATCCGCGGTGTGGATCGATCCTTCCTGTGCGGTCTCCCCAGGCCTGCGGGTGAGCGGATCGCCGGGCGCACGGGTGAGAGGCGCGGTACGAGCGGCGGCGTGGTCTTAGCGAGCACAGGGAAGGAGCAGCGGCCGGGGGCTCCCCGGGTGACCCTTTGGGGCACGACAGAGCGGGGTGAACGCAAGAAGAGGAGCTACAAGGATCAGGGACACCTGTACCTGCACAGTAGATGTTAATCACCTTGCTGATTGCTTCTCAATTGGGAACTAGTGGAGAGCGCAGCGCCCTGCGAGACCTGAGCTCCGCGGCAGGGATCAGTGCAGCTGTGGCTACAGAGGCAACGAGGGAGGACGCCGCGGTGCTCGCAGGAACCTGAAGGATCGAGGAGCCAGAGAAGGAGGAAGACATCAGGGGCCAGCCACCCAGCTATATAGCAAGCCACGGAGTAAGAGGTGTCTTTGGATCCTGTATTTCAAGAAGCTCTCAAAAGAACTTATTAAGACCACACAACCACCGAACCAGATCACCAGAATCGTAAATATATACCTCACCGACTGAGAACAGGGGTGGTCAGCTTGCCTAGAGAACCAGATTTTTAGTTTCTCATTTCCCGGTGCTTGAAGTTTCTCATTTCTGAGGCTTAGAGGTGTAAGCCTGAAGGGTTAGGGTCTCACACCATCTGCACTGAGCAGAGAAAGAGATGAGTAGACGCCAGCGGAAAAATACAGGCAACAACATAAAGACCTATATGACAACACCAGAACCTACCGACCCTACAATTGTAAGTCCTGAACATACCAAGGCAGAAGAAACAGAAGAAATTAATCCTAACAATGACTTAAAGAAGATGATAGAGGCCCTTAAAGAAGAAATAAAAAATATTCTTAAAGAGGAAATAAAAAATTTCCTTAAAGAGGAAATGAAAATCTCCATTAAAGAGGAAATAAAAAATTCCCTTAAAGAGGAAATGAAAAACTCCATTAAAGAGGGAATAAAAAACTCCCTTAAAGAGGAAATGAAAAACTCCATTAAAGAGGAAATAAAAAATTCCCTTAAAGAGGAAATGAAAAACTCCATTAAAGAGGAAATAAAAAATTCTCTTAAAGAGGAAATGAAAAACTCCATTAAAGAGGAAATGAAAAACTTCCTTAAAGAGGAAATAAAAAATTCCCTTAAAGAAATGGAAGAAAAAACAAACAAAAAATTGGAAGAAAGCAAAGAAAGCCAAGAAAAAACAATTAAACAGATGAAAGAAACATTCCAAGATCTGAAAAAAGAAATTGAGACAACAAAGAAAACACAAGCTGAGGGAATGCTGGAAATAGAAATCCTGACTAAACGAACAGGAACTACAGAAACAAGTATAACCAACCGAATACAAGAGATGGAACAGAGAATCTCTGACACTGAAGACACAATAGAGAAAATAGATTCGTCAGTCAAAGAAAACACTAAAGACAAAAAAGTCGTAACACAAAACGTCCAAAAAATCTGGGACACCATGAAAAGACCAAACCTAAGAATAATAGGGATAGAAGAAGGAGAAGAATACCAACTCAAAGGCACAGAAAATATATTCAACAAAATCATAGAAGAAAACTTTCCTAACCTAAAGAAAGAAATACCTATGAAGATACAAGAAGCTTACAGAACACCAAATAGGCTGGATCCAAAGAGAAAGTCATCTCGCCACATAATAATCAAAACATTAAACATATAGATCAAAGAAAAAATATTAAGAGCTGCAAAGGGAAAGACCAAGTAACATATAAAGGCAAACCTATCAGAATAACACCAGACTTCTCAATAGAGACTATGCAAGCTAGAAGGTCCTGGACAAATGTTATGCAGATACTAAGAGACCACAGATGCCAACCTAGACTATTATATCCAGCAAAACTTTCAATCACCATAGGCGGAGTAAACAAAATACTCCATGATAAAACCAGATTTAATCAATACCTATCCACAAACCCAGCCTTACAGAAAGCACTAGAAGGAAAAATCCAACCTAAAGAAGGAAGATGAAGTCCTCAATACAGTCTGAAGAGGATGATTTTGTTCCAGAGCTACATAGAAATGTTCACCCCCGAGAGAGGCCCGATTGGGAAGAAACACTTAGTGTGATGATAAACCAGTTTCATATATACGTATATAGTATATGTAAGTAAAGGTGACTGAAGAATTACTCACAGGAAAATAGTACAGTATGTTTTGTTGCTTTGTATGTTTATTGAGTAGATGTTTCCAGGTACTGTTTTAGATGCTGTAGGTAGAGAGGTAGAATATAATGTGAAATAACCATTGCTGGCTGTATGAAAAGGCTACAGATGGCCTTTGTGAGAAGGTGAGATATGAGCAGACACTGGAGAGTGTAAAGGAGCAATAGTATGTTTATCTGGGAACACATTAGGTAATGGAAGAACAAGTTAAATAAAGGCTATGTCATAGAATTAAAAAAATAAATAAATAAGTTAATGCACAAAAGAACTGAGTAGCTGCCTTGTCAAAATGACAGAAATGGTGGCCAAGTTTATGAATAAGTGTTCAGTGTCAATTGTTGTCAGGGAAATGCAAATCAAAATCACAATGGATTATCAGGGTACCTGTGTTACCTAGCAAGGAAATTGAATAGAAGCAACAACATGATGTCATTGGTAGGAATGTAAATTGTTTTACCCACTGTAGAAAACTGTATGTTGATTCCTAAAAGAGAAAAAAAATGTGGAACTATTATATATATGACTGAGCAGCACCACATATGCTTATATAGCCCAAGGATTTGTTTTTTCACAGTTGTTGTGTGATATTCTGTTTGTGTTCTGAAAAATAAAGCTTGCCTTGAGATAAAAAAAAAAAAAAAGAACTGAGAACAAGGTCCTAGAGATCTTTTGCCCAATAGAAAATGCATAGGTGGGTTATAGGATCTCCAGCGGATGTCCATGACCTGCCATAATGGCAACTATTTCCGGAATCTGACCAATTGAAGTGTAAGCAGAAGGTAAATGATAAAGCTTTCATGCACATGAAAATAAGTATTTCATCTATTTCTATAGTTAAGAGACATCACACATTTTTAAAAAAAGGAAAAAGAAAAGAAGAAAAAGCCTATGTCTCCAGGGTGTGCTGGTCAATTCCACTTATTATCTCTAATTCTCTTATTATGACAGATCACCTGACTATTCTTATTTTAGAGTGTAGAATTTGCTTTCAGAGGAGTTAAGTAAAGAAGCTAAGTAACAGAACTAGAATGAGGTGACTAGACCATCTACGCCCAGTCAGCCTTGCTTGAAGGTCTTTGTTCTTTGTAGAATCCAGCATTGCCCCCAGAACTGGCTACTGTTGGAATCCTCTTCTTAGAAGAGGGCACAAATGTGACTTGATGGGACATGTTTGATGCAGTATGCTATGCTAAGTTTCTGGTGTGAGCTATTTGTGAAACGATAGGGCTATATAAAGAGAGGTATGCTGGGGGACCAGCAAGATGGCTCGGTGGTTAAAGGCACTTACCACCAAGCCTGAGGACCTAAGTTCAGTCTGAAGGACCTATGTAGGAGAGAAGAGCGCCAACACTTACAAACTGTCGTCTGACCTCTACCTTCTCACCAGGGCATGTGAGTACACACACACACACACACACACACACACAAACACATTAATCTGGACTGGGTGCGCCATGCTACTTAGCTTCAGGGAGACTTTAAGACCAAAGTGCTGGTTCCAGGGAGCTCTCCCACACTGCACCCTGGTGTCATCTGACTTCACAGGAAGTGTTCATTCTCATCTTCCCCACTTGCTCCCTATATTTCATTTGTTATTTGCAGAATCTTCAGCCTTGCACCCCTCTGCTCACAGGCTTAGCCTCCAGCACCCACCGGCCAGAATTTCTCAGTTAAATGTTCCCGGCCAGTCCTCTATGACCTGGTGTGTCTTTGTTGGTCATCTCATTGGTTGGGTCCATAGTCTTCACCCCAATTCTTGGCTGGGACCCTACAATCACCTTTTGCTGCACAGTCTGTTCTTACTTTTGGCTCACCATTCTCTTCCCTCTCCAGGGCCTTTCACTTGGAAGGCTGAAATAATCCTATTTTGCACGCTGTAAAATTCCACTGTAGATGTCACCCAATGTGTCCATGATGGCCCCACCATGGCTCTGTCTGTCTGTTTGCCCAAGTGACTTCTAAAATGCTAATATATTTGATGCCGTAGCCATGAAATTTTTTAAATGAGTAATATTATTGAAGGAACAGAATTTCCATTCTAAAAATATTTTTTTCATTTTCAGATAGCAAACACTCTAGACTACTATTAGTAATAATTGTACTACAGCTGTCACAGTGACTGTGATAATCCCTGCTGTTACAGAGTACTCGAAGTACATATGAGGCTAGGCATTGTGCTTTGCACACATGAGGTCATTTGATCTATTGACCAAGAATTATGACATCTTGTAATCTAGTAAAATTAAGTTCATGGAGGCTGGGAGTAAAGCTCCATGGGTAAAACTATTCCTTAATATGCACAAAGCATCAGGTTCAATTTCAAATCCCCACATAAAGCAATAACAAAACAAACATCGATGTATTTGTTGTTGTTGTTACAGCAACTTATGACAAATCCTGTTTAGTCTACCTACTTTCTAGTTTGGGAAGCTAAAAAGTCCACTTCTAACACAAATTCACCAAACTGCCAATCCAGTGAAAGCCATTTCCTCCCACAGCACTAATTGTGTTCATTTCTAAGAGTCTGTGCAAAGGTCCTGAAATTTCACTCTAACCTGAAGCTATTCAGACATTTTCTTTCTTTTATATATGATACATCTTAGTGGCATGTTGCCAGCTGTGATGGGCCAGTACAAACCAGATGGCTTGAAACATCTGCCTGAGAGTAGTTATTCCAATGACCAGAAGAAACTCAAAGGGAGTGACTATGAACAAAGCACCATACTACACAAGCATGAAAATGTCACAATGAAGCCTATTATTTTGTATGCTAACTATAAATTGTTTAAAATTTTTTTAAACATACATATGCCCAGATGACTTGTTTATGCACATCCTATGACTAATCAACAATTGTCAGTGACATGGAATTTACATTTAGAAAAGTCAGAGAAAGAAGAAAACAAAACAAAACAAACACAAAAAAACAAGGGCCACCCTGGTCATGTCAAATACACACAGATCCCCTTTGTGAAATTAAAAAGTCCTGTAAGAGAGATGTTATGCTCGGGGTCATGACATAGCCTAGTTTCTCCCAAGGATGCCGGTATTAATAGATGCAGGACCGCTGCCATGCCTGAGGAGAGTCACCTCAGTAAGATGAGAATGCACTGTTGACTTGGGAAATTGATTTCATAATGTGATCTTTATGCAGATCAGACACGGCTGCTCTTGACTTGACCATGACTGTACACAGTTCAGGGGTTCTGAGACAAAGGGCTTCCCTGTTTCCCAGACAAGCGCTTGATGATTAATAGGTTTCCTTGATATCAGGAAGCCTTGACCAGAACGCAGCCAGCTCAGATGTCTGGTGTCAGTCTCTTGTGATCTTGGGGCAGGAGAGACAAGAGTACATGTTTGATCACTTCTGAATGAGCCAAATACTGAAGAGTGGGGATTATAACAACAGCAGCTTTTTACACAGAACTAGCTCTGGTACCAAACCTCTTTACTATTCCAAACATCTGTCTCCTGAAATCCATAGCAGATAAGATAAAATCCAGCTGTGCCTTAATTCAGTCAGTCTGTTTCTTTAAAGTGTTTTATTTCCCACATAATGATCCTGGAGCCTGATCCATTAATGAGTAAAAAGGGTGAATGGAGGACATAGGAAATGCAAACGGATGATGGGATGCATGGCTATCCTTCTAGCTTTAAGGCTGTGTTTCTACTGGGTCTGTGTGATGGTTAATATGGTCTACTTGACATGGCCTAGAATCACCCTAGAGACAAGTCTCTGGGCATGCTCGTGTGAAAGACTATCTAAATTAGGTTAATAGAGGCGGGAAGACCAACCTTAAATATGGGTGGCATCATTCCAGGGAGCGGGTTTCTGGACTGAATAAAAAGGAGAAAGTGAACTGGGTGAGCAGAAGCATTCATCACTCTGCACTTCTTGACTGCAAATGTAATGTGACCAGCTACCTCAAGCTTCTGCCTCCATGACCCTCAAAATAGGAGTCAAGATAAACCTTCCTTTCCTTATCTTGATTTTGATGGGTAGTTTGTCATGGCAACAAGGAAAGTACCTGAGACAGTCTGAAAGTAAAATGACTTTCTGCATTAGAAGATGTTTATTTATTTATAGCTATCATTTATCTATCATCCATCTATCTATTTATCTTTATATCTGTGTATCCATCCATCCATCCATCATCTATCTATCTCTATCTATCTATCTATCTATCTATCTATCTATCTATCTATCTATCT
>CABHPP010147089.1:32678-50893 GCA_902168425.1 Peromyscus attwateri
TCTATCTATCTATCTATCTATCTATCTATCTATCTATCTATCTATCTATCTATCGCCAGAATCCCTTTACATGTCCCTCAGCTCTTTAGTGGTAGGAAATGGGCCTAGACCTAGTCTTTTACCACTTAGCCTGGTATTTGTAAGATAATGGTGGTACCCATACCTGCCTGTCATCCAAGTCACCCAGATGGTTAAAAAAAAAATCAAAGCTTTTTCTCAAGTCAGTTGTTCTAAAGTAGAAAGTGTATCCTAGAACATGTGGTCAGAATTAAGCAGCACAGCTTTAATAAATTTTGCTACAATATGGGTGTTACAAATGGCTTACATTTTAGTGTATGTTGTCTAGTAAAGCTGACATCTTTTATAGGTAAAATTCTGTGAAAGCCTCAACCAGAATGCTAACAATTGAAGTTATATGTGAAAATTCTTTGTGAATGGTAAGATTCTAAACCAATATGGTGTTTTATCGACACCTGCAGATAGTCAAGAGTTCCCATGCCAGGGGTTCTGAAGTGAGGAGCCTTGGTCTTCACCCTGAGGAGATCATAGTGGTCATTTGTTTCCAGTGATTGCATCTTATGAATAGTGACAGTAATTGTGGTCACCAGATAGACCACAAACCCCACACAGTGCTGTAGGTGGTAAGGTACCCAGGGGTTGATGGATATTAGCAACTGTGACACAGGATGAGAGCTAAGCTACCCGCTCTTTCCAGAGCTCCTAGTCAATGGGCACTAAGGAAGCAGATCATCAAAGGTCACTTCTGAATCTCAAGTACAGCTGAGACTCCCACACATGTGTCTGGGCTTAGACTACGGTGACTGTCAAAACTCTAAGCTGATTCTCATTTCGTTAGTTTCATTCTGTGGCTGGCAACCATCCCAAACTGAAAAATGTCATCTAAAATAACACAAATAAGCACGGGGATAAGTGAAAGCTGGGAAAAGTAGGGAAGCAAGCCCTGAACTTGGAGGAGCATCCTTTCCTCGGGGGAATACAGTTCGAGCCTGATGGGACAAGGTCCTCAGCACATCAGTCAGACCCGACATGCTGAGGTCAGTCATCTGCATTCTGCAGACAAACACGCCATCCCTTTATTGACTGTGCTACATATGCTTTTGATTCAAAGATCATTCACCGACATGACATCACACGAGCTCAATGATAATGCAGTCGGCACAGGTCGTGTTGTCCCAGTTTTGGAAATAAACAATTTGAGATGCAGTTAATGGCATTGTCCAAGATTACAAACAGCAAGTAAAGGTCAGAGCTGGAAGAGGAGTCCAGAAATCCTAATTCCTCTCAAGATCTTGATTTTTCCCTTATCGGGGTGTGATTTATCTTATGAAGAAATTAATCACATGATTTATTCTAAAATAGAAAGGAGTCAGGTGTGGGGTACATGCTAGTCATCCCAATACCCTGGAGACTGAGGCAGGAGGATTGCTGAGACTTCACACCACATATCCAAGCCCCATGACCTGCCACTTTGCCACCTTCATGTTTTATTTCTGTGTCAGCTTGCACATCCACACTTCTAAGTGTTCACTCATTACCTCACTCCTAATTCACTGGGTGGGTCTGCCCATGGCTGCTAATGTAGAAGAACCTGAGAATTTGCTTATCTAGCCTATGCATGACTCCCTAGTGCAACTAAGCTGGTTTAAACTGCAGCTTTACTTGTCACTTCAATCTCAGACCCACACACTCAGGAAAGCCATTTATCCATCTCAGTAAGACTTCTGAAGGTCAAGCTGGTCTTGGTGGTACATGCCTGCAATCCAAGCACCCAGGAACTAAAACCAGAGCATTGCCATGAGGTCAAAGCCATTCCAGGCTACAGAGTATGTTCCAGGCCAGCCTGGAGCTATATGGAGGGAGACCTTGTCTCAAACTTATATACACATGCATACATGCATGTACACATAAACTAACAACAAAACCAAATAAACCTCTGAAGGCCTACATGAGGCAAGGACTTTAAATTCTTATAGATTCATTTCTTTGCCCCCATATTCCTGAGTCCTAGTAATCAGTCTGCTCTAGCCCCCAATGTTTGCCCATGAAAAATGGCCTTGCTCCTGTGTAGCTTGAGTTTTCCTGCCTGGCCCACGGTCAGGATAAATCTCTTTCACCTGCCAGTCCCACAGCCACTCAGACCCAACCAAGTAAACATAGAGACTTATATTGCTTACAAACTGTATGGCCGTGGCAGGCTTCTTGCTAACTGTCCTTATATCTTAAATTAATCCATTTCTATAAATCTATACTTTGCCACATGGCTCATGGCTTACCGGCATCTTTACATGCTGCTTGTCCTGGCGGTGGCTGGCAGTGTCTCCTTCCACCTTCCTGTTCTTTTTTCCTCTCTGTTAGTCCCGCCTATACTTCCTGCCTAGCCACTGGCCAGTGTTTTATTAGCAACACATTTGCCATACAGAACATCCCACAGCACTCCTGTCTTCATGCATCTGACTCAATTCACAGGGGCTCTGATCCCGTTGAAGACCCAACGATGACACTCTAGATAAACCCCATGTGCAGAGGATACCATAAACCTGAGGGACCAAAGGCTGAGCCTCTGTTCTAAGACTTCCTAGGCAATCGCTGCTGGCATCTCAGGATGCTGGGCAACCCCAGAGTGTGATGCAAATTCAGGCAGTTGTTGCCCAGTTGCCTGTGTGAGGATGATTGCAGTGAATGTCCCCAGTTGCCCTCCAGCAGTAATGCCTGCGTATCAGTCTCCCACATTCATGCTCTCTCCCACCGTGGACTCTGACCTGAGCCATTCTCTTTACCTCTTTTGGTAAAGATGCAATAGTGTAACCGTTCAAGGTACAGCACTTAGGGTTAGAGTGTTAACTTTCTAATTCTGCTATGTAATTTTAGGCATTATTTAGTCTCTCTATGCTTCAGGTTCCTCACATGTAAAAGAGGAATCACAAAAATAGTGCTCATTCTGTTGTGTGATTAAGAAGATTCTATGAGATAATAAATGAGCGTCAAATGCCTAATTCAGTTACTGGCATAGAATTATTGTTAGCTTCTGTTAGTTATTCACTTTCCTCAGTGATCTACCTCACCTTCTCCAGAAAGCTCCATGACTTGGCTTGTGTTGCCTGTTCTAATCCCATTCATGAGTCTTGGACAGCCCAGTCCCACTGTTATCTTATATTACAACTTTATTGCTCTTTTTGCTTTTTCATCTGGACATAACTTTTTCTCCACAAACACATTGTAAATTGTTTTAAGAGCACAGACAGCCATGTCTACCTACTGATTTAATGCCATTCTCTCTCCTCAAATAATGGGGTGTGATTTCTCTACCATGTCCTACCTGACCTGGGTAGAACTGAACTCTTTATCCAGTCATCTCTCCAACCTAGACCAGCCTGTAGAAGAAGAAGCTAGATGATCAGCCATATTGACAGACATGATTTAAAAGAAGAAAATCAAGAGTTCCATTTTAGCTCTTGCATTTGGTGGTCTATACAGTTTAGAACTCAGAGGATACACAGTATGTTATCAAGAAAGACTTAGAAGAGTAAGTACATTCAGGCAAATTTCCTGGTTTCTCTTGGCTACTCCCAAACCAGATAAAGATTCCATTGCCTGGGGAGGTATGGACTATGACTATGGCAACTCATTTTGATTTAAAAAAAATCCCTTACAGTCTAAGAAACTGGACTTTTACTGGATCTCGAAGCCAGAGTTAATAATACACTTCGAGGTCACTTAAGATTTAAGACTGCTATCCTACTGTGAACTCAGACTGTATGTTTAACCTGGCTTTATGAGAACAATGTGAGGAGGACGCTGCCAGCCGCCATGAGGAGAAGTATGATATTAAGATACATCAGGTTTGACCAGCCAAGACTCCCTGAAAGGTCTCCGATGACACCATGGCCCAGATGATCCAACATCCAGAACGGTTTCAAGGCAACTGGCTCAGACAATACACCCTCATGGACTACTCCATAATCCTAAAATTTTCTTTATGTCCCCATAAGAATACAGTGCCCTCATCCAGCAGGAAGTAGTATGAGAAACTACACCCAAATTTCCAAATATACCAAGCTGGCTTTGGAGAAAAAATTGGCTCACTCCTTCTCTAAACCCAAGCATATTCCTAAAAGCAAAGGTTGAAAGATTGATAAATAAAACGCTGATTGGCCAGTAGCCAGGCAGGAAGGATAGTGTAGGCGGGACAAGGAAGAGGAGAATTCTGGGAGGTGGAAGGCTGAGGAAGGGGGACGCTGCCAGCTGCCATAAGGAGAAGCATGATGTAAGATACCGGTAAGCCATGAGCCACGTGGCAATGTATAGATTAATAAAAATGGGTTAATTTAAGATATAAGAACAGATAGCAAGAAGCCTGCCATGGCCATACAGTTTATAAGTGGGAGAGAGAGAGAGAGAGAGAGAGAGAGAGAGAGAGAGAGAGAGAGAGAGAGAGAGAACAATGTAACAACCAACTGTACTTACCTTGGATTTCCCATGTAATCAACATTTACAACCTAAGCTAATGTATAGCTATGATCTGAAGTTATGTACTTTTCCATGCCCCTGACCCAGAATAATGCCTGTGTGTTCTGATAATCATTTGCTGCAAACAGACAAAGCTGGGGTTGAAAGCAATCTTAGAAAATGCTATCTATCATAAATTTTCAACATAATGTTTGGATATTGCTTAATAAATAATGCTGTTTGAGTACTGTTTGTTATCTTGATTACTTGGACTTAGTGACTTAATCCCTTATAAAACTCTGTTAGAGATTTCTGTAAAGTCTCTCATTCTGTCCTTACCTTGTACGTTCTGTGCTATTCAATAAAGACAGAGCAAAGCCCTTTGTAAAGGATGTAGGCACAAGCAGACAGACATACAGGGACACGGACAGATTCATAGGATAGCCTTCAGGTAAGCCCAGACTCAGACTCACACAACAGGCAGACACAGGGGATATAGGACACAGGAAGAGAGAATTCAAATCAGGCTCATTCTTAGTTAAATGACACCAAGGGGCAGCGCCTTGATTTGTTTTCTCTTAATGCTACACAGAGGTGTTATTGGTGACTCAGAGTTAATCACTAATGTGTTAACCTGTGCATAAGACAAGGAGAAGAAGGTTCCTAAACATCAGCACACTGATGTCTTCCAAAAAAAACATCCATGGGTCCTGGTTAGTGACGCCCACTGTAGGCCTGAGGTGGAGTGGTCAAGGTTGCTGTAGCAAAACAGGTCCCAGAGTCCTTGTGATGATGGGACGTATTAGTTGTGAAATGCACAGACATGTCAGGCATTCATCAATGTACAGACACCTCAGACATACATCAAGTACCCCACAGTCCTCTGTATGAGGGCTAAGATGGTTGCAGAAGGTCGGGAGGGCATTAAACACCAGATTTGGCAGCTGTAAGAGCAGATATGCCTGTGGTTTACTGCTGGGGTAGAAACAGACAGGTTCTCTTTCTGTAGCACTTTCCAGACAAACTGAGCTTTCTCAAGGGTTTTCCCATCTCAGTGTAGTGAAGCTGAAGAGGAGCTGACCCGGAGGCTCGCAGACCTGTCAGTGAATCAGGAAATGAGAGGAGATGGAGCTTATTAATCACGAGTGCAGACAGATGCTTGCAACCCCTATTAACATCCTGAAGTTTAGATGTATAGTTGAGGATTATGTGCATCCTAAAAAGGTGGCGATTTCATTTCACTCAGAGAAGTGCTCCTCTGAAAGGAAACAAGAAAGGAGTCAGAGGAGTTCAGGCACCTGTCAGCCCTGCATGCCATCCTGATCCAGATGGAGGTCTGTAGGGAATGGCTATAGTATGTCTCTTATACTCCATCCCTGCCGACAATGTAAGCACAGGCAATATAGACTCAACACAAGAGCACTGATGCCTTCCGAAGGAAAGCATCTGTGGGTCCTGCTCAGTGATGCCCCCTGCAGACCTCAAGTGTGGTTGTCATGGTTACTGCAGTGAAATAGGTCCCATAGTCCTTGTGATGATGGAATTTCTTTATCACGCAACGTACACATGTCGAGCATATATCAAGTACTCCAAAAGCAGTTGTTTGGAGTTTTATTAAGGTATAATTGACAAATAGGAATTGTATTTACTTATAGGGGCCAGTGAGATGCCTCAGTCAGTTAAGGATGCTTTGCCATCAAACCTGTTGACTTGAGTTCAAACTCTGGAACTCATGAGGTAAGGAGAGAAACCACTTCTGTAAGTTGTCATATGACCTCCACAGACATGCTGTGGTGTGCTTATACCCCCCCCACACACTGAATAATGTAATTTTATATTTTTTTAAAGAATTGTAATATTATAGTCTACAATATAAAGTACTATATATGAACATACATAAAATGATTAAATAAAGTAACATGTCATTTCACAAACTTATCTGATCTCTTGTGGTGATTTTCAAATATACAATGTGTGAGTACTAATCACAGTTACCATTCTTTAACTAATGTCTTCCCATTCTTCCACCTCCATCCTAGACCCTGGCAACTGCCATTCCACTCTCTGCTTTTATACAAACTCAAGTTACTTTAGAAATATATATAAATTTCACATATAAATGAAATTATTCAGTAGTGAAATTTTTGTGCCTGGTTCATTTTACTCAAAACAGTGTGCTCCAGGTTCATCCATGTTGTCTCAAACATTGAGATTTCCTTCTCATTTTAAGGCTGAAGGATGTCCCTTTGTGATTGTGTGCATCTGTGCTTGTGGGCATCATTTCTTTAATCCCTCCTGTGGTGGTGTTGTGTTCCCCAAAATATTGTGCACCCTAATAAACTTATCTGGGGTCAGAGACAGAACAGCCACTAGATACAAAGGCTAGAAAATGGTAGCACTCACACCTTTAATCCTAGCATTCCAGAGGTAGAAATCCCTCTGGATCTCTGTGAGTTCAAGGCCACATTGGAAACAGCCAGCCATGATGACACACGCCTTTAATCCCAAGAAGCAAGCCTTTAATCCCAGGGAGTGATGGCAAAAACAGAAAGATATATAAGGCGTGAGGACCAGAAACTAGAAGCTTTTAGCTGGTTAAGGTTTCAGGCTTTGGAGCAGCAGTTCAGCTGAGATTCATTCTGGATGAGGACTCAGAGGCTTCCAGTCTGAGGAAACAGGATCAGCTGAGGAACTGGCTAGGTGAGGGAGGTGGCTGTGGCCTGTTCTGTCTCTCTGATCTTTCAGCGTTCACCCCAATACCTGGCTCAGGTTTGATTTTATTAATAAGAACTTTTAAGATTCATGCAACACCCACACACACACAAGTTGATTCCATATCTTATCTACCAGATCCTACTGTAACACACATTGTGGTGATATTTTGTTGTACCCTAATAAAATTTGCCTGAAGATCACAGAACAGAACAAGCCACTAGATTAGACATAGAAGCCAGGCAGTGGTGGCATACACCTTTAATCCCAGCACTCAGGAGGCAGAGATCCATCTGGATCACTGTGAGTTCAAAGCCACCCTGGGCTACATGAGATTGACTCAGTCTAGGAGAGAAACAGAGTCAGATAGTGGTGGCACACACCTTTAATCCCAGTACTTGAGAGTCACACGCCTTTAATCCCAGCACAGGGAAGGAAGTAATATGGCTGGGTGGAGACAGGAGCCAAGCCTCTTCTTTCAGCTGAAGCCTTTTGGCTGAGAAGTCCCTTTTGGCTGAAGACTGAGAGGCATTCAAACAGAAGATTTGTGGAGCTGGCAAGGTGAGAAGTAGCTGTGGCTTGTTCCTTTGTCTCTGATCTTCAGGCAATTTTATTAGGGTACTAAAAATTACTACCACAAACATGTCTCATCATCATCGTGATTCCATGCTTTTGGGGTAAACAACCAGAAATGAGATGGCTTGATTATTCAAAAACCCCATTTTCAATTTTTTAAGAGACTGCTGTACTGTTTACCATAATGTTGTATGAACTTACATTCTCACCAATATTGCACAATGGGTTCCATTTTTTCCAAATCTTCAATATTCAAAACATATGTGAAGTACAAAAGGGAAGCCCATCGCATATGTAAGTAGCTAAAGGAATTGTTATAAAGTTTAGTCTCTAAACTTCAAGATGTGTTTGCTTCTACGTTAAGTACTGTTCTGATAGACTTGCCTAGCTGGAGTACAAGCCAAAGCCACTTTAGGAATAATAAGTTAAAAAGAGAAAACAGCTGGGTGGTGGTGGCACACACCTTTAATCCCAGTACTTGGGAGGCAGACACAGGCAGATCTCAGTGAGTTCAAGGCCAGCCTGGTCTACAGAGTGAGTTCCAGGACAGCCAGGGCTGTTACACAGAGAAACCCTGTCTCGAAAAACCAGAGAGGGAGAGAAAAAAAAATAGTATTAATACAACCAGAGAGCTATGAAAAGTTCGACAACTGAAGACACAGAAACAATAAGAAGCAAACAGATCAAGGAAAGCATCATTTGTTTTCGGAGTTTTTAACACTCAGAAACCCGGCCCCAGAAACTTAAAAAGACATGTATGAATTGTGATATTGCATAAAATGTAACAGCTGATGCTCCTATTAATGACTCTGACAAACCAAAAATAAGTCTTGTCAGCACTTTGAAGAGACAGGGATTCATGAAATGCATTTTGAATGATACTTCTCCAGGACACTTAAGAACACCACAGAGTAGCTCCATAGACATCCTAAGTCCCCAGGAATAATGGAGAGCTGATCTTTTATGGATTTGCCTGAATAAACATATTCCTTTTTATTTCTCTATGCCAAATCACATATCATTTGTGAGTGTCACTTGATAATGGGCAATCCTTATACTTATTTTACAACCCAATTTTAGACTGACATCCCCCGCAGGGCGTTCATGACATGTCCTGACTGTGCAAGAGCACTTGTTTCATAAGCAAACCTAAAATCTCCATGGTTAAGTCATGAATAGCAACACAATTTATAAGCCTCTTGAATTGAGCCCAGCCATTCCTGTGATGGCTCTGAGCAAGCACTGTCATCAGTGGTACGCATGCCCAGACATCATCTACTCCTGCTTCCTTGAAAACAGGCTTCATTTTGACAGCAGATCCTTGCTCCTGCCCAGCCTGCCTCTTCACACATTGTTCCTGCTCTTACGGAGAAACCACTAGCATGCACAGTGCTTTCACACTCATTAAACTGATAACAACTTCGTTGGCACGGGATACGACATCCACACCTCTGAGACAACACCATAGAGCTTGATGATCTCTCATCATCGCATCTCGGGGGCTCTGGGAGAGCCCAGAAGCTGCTGTCTATAGCAACAGCCTTCCACACTGTGATTGTGTCACTTATAGCAGGGACAGTGGGAGAGTGGGAGCTGGGGGAACTGAGAAGTGAGAGATACATATCTAGACAAATGAAACAGAGACGTGCCAATGGGTTGATCATACCCGGAAAGTACTTCGAGATTAAGGATAAAAGCATAACATTCCTCCCTTCCCACGGGTTAGGTTGCTTCGACTTGAAGTCAAGTTTATGAGGAAGACCCCAAGATGCTATGTAGACAGCACTTAACTTAGGCTTGATAATTAAACACAGAAGATAGGAATGTCCTCCCAGAAACAGATGCTGATTTCACATGGGTTCAACTTTCCCCAGTTTTTGACTTTCTTAGCTCACTTTAGATCACTTGATTCTTGGCTCCGGAAAATGATCAGAGGTGTGTGCTAAATTCCATACATCCTAATGCCAGACTATTGCTTCAAATTTTATTCAGTTGCTTGTCTCTTTCTTTTATTACTGCATAGCCTTCAAATTTTACTCATTTTTCTGTTAGTGGTATCCCCGATCCCACCCCATATCTTTCTTTGATTCCATTTGCCATCTGTATATTTTAATTATATGCATCTCTGTATGTAAAACAACACACAAGGAAAAAGAGGCAGAACTTGAGCCTCTAACTACATATTGTTACTATTTTGGTCTTATTTTTCTTGTTTTGTATCATTATTTTTCTTTAGATTTGCTCCTCTTTATCATGAAATCCAAATTTTTTGTCAGTTCTCAAAAACCGAGTAACTCATGACACTAGCCAAGTAGCAATCTTTATAAGCTAAAATGAATGTTAATTAAAAACTAAATTGTTTTTATTTTTGCTAAACTAAATTGTTTAGATGTAAAAAAAGGGGGGGCAATGCAAAGTATTCTGGCTTTATTTGAGATTGGACAACACATTGGCTAATTTGTATTGATTCTATCTGCCAATCTAGATATAATCACACTTAAAAGCAAATTCCTATAATTTGCCTTTTGGTAAAATGTCACCAGTGCATTACATACTTTGCAAACAGTCTTTGTAAATCAATTTGCACTTATTAGATTTGTTTAAGCGATAGTATTAGAATTCCATGCCGAGATTTAATTTGGTTTAAAATAACTCTCTACATGCAGAACATTTCCAAGGGTGGAGAGGTAATTTCCCAATTATTTTCATGTCACCAGTGCTAAATGTATTTAAATGACTGACTCACCTGCAAGCTGTGGGTTGTGTGAAGGTTGGTCTGGTCAGTAGACGCACATTTTACCTAAGGTTGGTTAGTAAGGAACAAATGAGGAAAAGTGAAGAATTATAGCCAAATGAAAAGCAAAGAGTCATGGTGAAGGCATTATACACTGGATTTTGTTGATTGGTCTTTGCTTCAGACCTTACAGACCCAAAATGCTTTGAATTCATGCAGTGTTCACAGGCTGGGCAGGTATTCCATCTGAAATGTTCTGGGTCACTCACAGGTCTCTTTGCAGGAGCTGTCTGATCACCAGCTATGGATTTGCTGACTCCCGACATGATTCTTAGAACACAGCCTTTTGCTCAGGTTGGTCTTTGCATAAATTATTTCTTGATTTAATCCCTCATTCTTCACTACAAACTGAGGCTAACATGCTATGGTTGTTTGGATAAGCATGGCCTCTGAGGACTTGTGTATTTGAATATGTGGTCCTAAGTTGGTAGAACTATTTGAGAAGGATTAGGAGGTGTGGTCTTGGGGGAGGAAGTATGCTACTGGAAGTAGCCTTTTGAGGTTTCAAAAGACTGTCACCATTCCCAGTGTGTTCTCTCTGCCTCCTGCTTACAGACTAAGATGTAAGCTCTGAAGCTGTTCTTGCCACCATGATTTTGCTCTACCAGCATGGACTCTAATCCTCTGAAACTGTAATCCCAATTAAATGCTTTCTTTTGTAAGTTGCCTTGGTCATGGTGCTTTGTCACAACAATAGAAAATTAATGAAAACTCTATGTTCTCAGAAAGTGACTCTAAACATCTTCTGGATACAGGTGAAATAAGATGTGGTAGCTAGTGAGATACTATACAGTTTTAAGAATAAAGTCACCTGTCTCAAAAAACCAAAACCAAAACAAAACAAAACAAAAAGAATAAAGTCACTTCCCACTAATGGAAGATACTGTGCTTACAACTATGTAGAGGTAGTTTGCTGTGAAAGGCAAAGGCAATTTTTGTTTTGCTTTTTGTTTTTTTGTTAGTCTTTGTTGGTTTTTTTTGTTTGTTTGTTTTTTGTTTTTTTGGTTGTCTGAGTGCTGGGATTAAAGGCATGAGCTACCACCACCTGGCCAGGGGTAATATTTTATTAAGTAAATATTCCTTGTAGTGTTATTGGCTGTACCATACATATGTCTACATTTTTGAGTGACACAAATGGACCTAGTAGAGAAAACTTCTACTGAGAAAAGGAAAATGCTGTAATTTCTATTTTACAGATGGGGAAACAGAGACAAGAATCTAAGTGATGTTTCAGTGAAGCTAGTAAGTGATAGGATAAACTCTTCCTGATTGCAACTGTGGACACATGAGTTCTAAACTTCGGTACTACTTCCTCACTCCACAGAAGCATTACTTAAGGAGTCTCAAATCTCATTTCCTTATCTGTATAATAAGAAATGTCTGCCTGTTCACACCTGCATAAGTATGTATCTAGATGAGTAATGGGTTTTGATACATGGAAAATTATACACAGAATATTGTTAAATTGAAAGTCTATGCATGAGAAAGGAAAACAGTTAGAGGTAAACAGATTAGTATTAAGTTGGGTTATAGATGTAGTACCTAAACCTTGTCTGGAAATAATAGGAACATACTAGGATATCATCTTGCTTTCTTCACACTATTTTTTTTCCTCTTGGGTCCTCCCCTTCCCTTTCTCAAGTCTGTATCTACATATGTCCTCTGTTTGCTAGCTTTACCTCATTGCAGTTCGTAAGTTAATATTGTCCTAGATAAGTTCCAATTGGGCCTGGGACTGAAACAATGAACCTAGGTACATATCTACAGTTCAGTGATAGAAACCAACTTTTCTATTGTCCCAAACATCTTCCTGTAAACCATACTTAGAACTAGGTTCTCCAGATGAAAATCTAATTGTTTTGATCACAAAATCTAGTTTCCCTCATCTAACCCAACCCTGTTCATTTTCCCATTCCTATACTGGCTCAGTTTATAGCTGGGGCTCTATATTAGTCCTGACTGACTGACTATTTAATATCTAAGGTTCCCTAAGACCTGGATCCACCAGAGCTTTAAGAACTGCCATGATAGAAAGGAAGGTAGTTAAAATAAGTACCATTAATTTTGTTTCATTTATACCAAGTGTAGACTTTCAGGAAAACATTTCTATTTCATAATTAGAGTTAAATAACAGATTACAACAGGGCCATAGTGTTTTAAATTCATTCTTTTGAAGGTTTTACTTGAAACCTTTAGAATGGATGAGATTTCTTAGGTGAACTGAAAAGGATGGTGAGGTCCTGAGGATTTCATACTGACAATGATGTAGTTAAGTAGGAAGTGTGCTCTGGGGATGTCCCTCTTCAGACTCTAAATGTCTGCCATTTCAGACTATAAATGTCTGAGAAGGCTCAGAAGATTGACTTCTTATTACCTTTCACTTTCACTAATCACCAATTTTAACATTAAAAAAAATGGGAACTGATGAGGATAGAGGAAGGTAATTACTTTTCATGTGGAACAAAGCTTTGGATAGATTAAAAGATACAGGAATTTGAAATACTAAAATTGTGTTTCTTCATATAAATTATGCATATTTTATTATTTATAAATTATGCATATTAAATTTGCATAATGATGACTTCTTGATGCAGAACAAATTTAACTGTTTCTTTTCTGAGAATTATTATATTTGATACAATATCAAAAACCAGGACTCTTTGTGTTTCAAACATTTTCCAGTCATATGAGAATGGGAAAACATCATCACTAATAATTACCTAAAGAACAGGGCTAACTACAATAAATATAAGTAGAAATGCACAAAATACTTGAAGAAAAAATTTAAATGACACTATAGCATACCAAGGCTAGAACACATAGAAAGACCAATACTGACTTTGTCTTTAGAAAGACTTAATTTCAAAACTGTATATTTTCTACAATATCACTACAAACCAAAGAAAACACAAATAAATTTGTGAGTGGGTGATGAATGAAAAAGCTTATTTTAAGTTGGAATGAGGACTGAATAGATAAAGGTATTCATAAACATTATATAAAATAAAATTATTATTTTGCTTACCATAGCACTGTGAGTCTGGCATAAGGAAAAAAAACAAAATAATTTTTAAAAATAAAATTTTAGAAGTAGGCTCAATATAAGATATTTTTGTAATGCTTTAAATTTTTTATAACTTCATACATGTATACTGTTTTTGTTTGTTTACCCATCTTAGTTTGGGTTTTCATTGCTGTGAAGAGACACTATGACCATGACAATTCTTATAAATGAAACATTTAATTGAGTGGTCTCACTTACAGTTTCAGAGGTTCAGTCCATCATGGTGGGGAGCATGGTGGCATGCAGGCAGATGTGGTGCTGGAGCTGAGAGTCCTACATCTTGACTCAGAAGTAACTGGGAGTCAACTGAATGTCACACTGAGTGAATCTTGAGAAAAGGACTGCCCCCACAGTGACACACTTCCAATAGGTGTGGCCCAGATTAAAGGTGTGCCCTCTACCCTCAAGGTCTGGATTAAAGTTGTGTGTCATGCAGCCTCCTCCAACAAGACCATACCTCCTCCAACAAGGCTATACCTCCTAATAGTGCCACTCCCTAATGAGCTTATGGGGACCAAATACTTTCAAACTAATACAACCCCATTAAATTTAGATAACAGATATCTCCCTGTTTTTTTTTTTTCTCTCTTTGCTCTTTTGGAGGCCCACCACCCAGCTCCCAAATAAATTCACGGAGGCTTTTTCTTACTTATGAATGACTGGCCTTAGCTTGGCTTTTTTCTTGCTAGCTTTTCTTAACTTAAATTATTCCATCTACCTTTTACCTCTGGGCTTTTTCCTTTTCTTACTTCTGTATATCTTACTTTTACTCTTACCCATGGTTGGCTGGGTGTCTGGCCCCTAGTGTCCTCCTCTCCTTGTTCTCTTGTTCTTTCTCCTTTCCCTCCAGATTTCTCCTATTTATTTATTCTCCCTGCCTGCTAGCCCCGCCTATCCTTTCTCCTGCCTCACTATTGGCCATTCAGCTCTTTATTAGACCATCAGGTGTTTTAGACAGGCACAGTAACACAGCTTCATGGAGTTAAATAAATGCAACATAAAGGAATGCAACACATCTTTGCATCATTAAAGCAAATGTTCCACAGCATAGACAAATGTAACACATCTTAAAATAATATTCTACAACCTCTCCTCCCATCCCACTCCTGCTGACTCTCTTCTTCCCAACTAGTCCTTCTCTTTTCATGTCTTTTTAAAGACTTATACGGAAAAGAATTTAATATACAATAAAGGTGTGCTTTCAGACCAGTGGGCAAATGATTGATTAATATATAATAATGGGACCAGGCTGTAAGCTATGTGGAAATACACACACAAAGGATTTCAAATTTACATCTTATAACAAAATAAATTCTAGATGAATCAAACATATAAAAATACATTAATAGTTATTAAAAGCATAAGAAAATATTGTTAAAAATAACTTTAGCATCATAAAGTCCTTTCTAAATGTAACTACAGAAGGCATTAACAAATGAATATTAGACAAAAAAATTGAAATCTCATCTGGATGCCTTGAAATACAGTAAAACATTTAAAAACTAAAAAAAATTATAGGAATATTTTCACATATATTATAAGAAAAAAAGATAATTTTTTCATATGAAAATTGTTCATATAAATCAGAAATATCTATCACCCAGGAGAAAAACGTACATAGATCGAACTTTAAAAATTGAGTGTCAATAAAGCATAAAATGATGTCCAACTAGTAACACAGCAGATGGACCTTAAATGTATAAGGATATACAACTTTTTATCTGATCAGCAAGACACAAGCTGATAATGCAGGTGAAGCTGTGAAGACAGGAGGGCTCATACGTTATAGAGGAATGAGGAATGTGTACTAATACATTTTTCAGAATGCTATTAGTTGGTATCTGTTAGTTACTTTTGTCATTGCCTGTAGCTGGAGAATTTCTCTCCAGCTCCCGCCAAGTCCCGCCAGTCCTGGAGCCCACTTATAAACACACAGACTCTTACATTATTTAAACTGCTTGGCCATTAGCTCAGGCCTATCATTGTCTAGCTCTTACTCTTATATTTAGCCCTTTTCTATTAATCTATACTTTGCCACATGGCTCGTGGCTTACTGGTACCTTACATTTTTCTTGTCCCGGTGGCGGCTCCAGGCAGTCTCTTCCTTCCCTTCCTGTTCCCTTCATTCTCCTCTCTGTTAGTCCTGCCTATACTTCCTGTCTGGCTACTGGCCAATCAGTGTTTTATTTATTAACATATTTGCCATACAGAACATCCCACAGCAACTGCCCTGACAAAATATTTGATAAAATTAACTTAAGGAATAATGGGTCTTTTTTGGCTCACAGTTTTGAGGGACAAAGTTCTGCATGTTGGAGAACGGAAGGAACTTCTTCCCAGCCTCTGCAGTCAGGAAGCAGAGACACATGAGTGCTCTTGCTCAGCTGGCTTCCTCTCTTCTGGTTTAGTCAACTTGGGGCCCTGCTCTAGGATGGTTCCATCCACATTTAAGTGGGTCTTTCTTCAGCTAAACATCTCTGGCAGCATCCACTCAGCCATACTCAGAGGTGTGTCTCCTAGGTGGTTTCAAACATTGTCAAGATGGCAATGAGGATTAAACATCATAAGCTCCTTTAACCAAGAGGTTCACTTTCTTTTTTTTTTTTTTTTACTTTTATTGATTCTTTGTGGATTTCACATCATACATTCCAATCCCACTTATCTCCCTGTCCCAATGTGACCATCCCCCCTCCCCCCAAAACAAAACAAAATTTAAAAGAAAAACCAAAAACCAAACAAACAAACAAACAAATAATGCGAAGAAACACATTCTGGAAGCTGCGGTGTGACAGTGAGTCCCACAGTTTACCTATTAGTCCATCCATTTTTGTTTAATTTGTCTGATTGTTCTTTATTTTATATCTAGAATCCACTTATGAGTGAGTACATACCATGATTGTCTTTCTGGGATTGGGTTACCTCACTCAGGATGATATTTTCTAGTTCCATCCATTTGCCTGCAAATTTCATGCTTTCATTATTTTTTTCTGCTGAGTAGTACTCCATTGTGTATATGTACCACATTTTTTTAATCCATTCTTCAGTTGACGGGCATCTAGGTTGTTTCCAGGTTCTGGCTATTACAAATAGTGCTGCTATGAACATAGCTGAGCATGTATCTTTGTGGTATGAATCAGCATCCTTTGGGTATATGCCCAAGAGTGGTATTGCTGGGTCTTGAGGTAGTTCAATTCCTAGTTTTCTGAGAAACCGCCATACTGATTTCCACAGTGGTTGTACAAGCTCGCATTCCCACCAACAGTGGAGGAGTGTTCCCTTTGCTCCACATCCTCTCCAACATTGCCTGTCATTGGTGTTTTTGATTGTAGCCATCCTGACAGGTGTAAGGTGGTATCTCAGAGTCGTTTTGATTTGCATTTCTCTGATGATTAAGGATGTTGAGCATTTCTTTAGATGTCTTTCAGCCATTTGTAATTCTTGTTTTGTGAATTCTCTGTTTAGCTCTTTAGCCCATTTTTTCATTGGATTGTTTAGTATTTTGTTGTCTAGTTTCTTGAGTTCTTTATATACTGTGGAGATCAGTCCTCTGTCAGATGTGGGGTTGGTGAAGATCTTTTCCCATTCTGTTGGCTGTCTTTTTGTCTTATTGACTGTGTCTTTCGCCTTGCAAAAGCTTCTCAATTTCGTGAGGTCCCATTTATTAATTGTTGTGCTCAGTGTTTGTGCTGTTGGTGTTTTATTTAGGAAGTGGTCTCCTGTGCCAATGCGTTCAAGAGTACTTCCTACTTTCTCTTCTATTAAGTTTAGTGTAACTGGATTTATGTTGAGGTCTTTGATCCACTTGGATTTGAGTTTTGTGCATGGTGACAGATATGGATCTATTTGTAATCTTTTACATATTGACATCCAGTTATGCCAGCACCATTTGTTGAAGAGGCTTTCTTTTTTCCATTGTATAGTTTTGGCTTCTTTGTCAAAAATCAGGTGTTTGTATGTGCATGGATTAATGTCAGGGTCTTCAATTCGATTCCATTGGTCCGTAGGTCGGTTTTTATACCAGTACCAAGCTGTTTTTATTACTATAGCTCTATAGTAGAGCTTGAGGTCAGGGATGGTGATGCCTCCAGAGGTTGCCTTATCATATAGGATTTTTTTAGCTATCCTGGGTCTTTTGTTTTTCCATATGAAGTTGAGTATTTTTCTTTCCAAGTCTGTGAAGAATTGTGTTGGGATTTTGATGGGGATTGCATTGAATCTGTAGATTGCTTTTGGTAGGATTGCCATTTTTACTATGTTAATCCTACCTATCCATGAGCATGGGATGTCCTTCCATTTCCTGATATCCTCTTCAATTTCTTTCTTTAGAGATTTAAAGTTCTTATCAAAAAGGTCCTTCACTTGTTTAGTTAGTGTTATCCCAAGGTATTTTATATTATTTGTGGCTATTGTAAATGGTGATGTTTCTCTGACTTCTTTCTCAGCCCTTTTATCATTTGTGTATAGGAGGGCTACTGATTTTTTTGAGTTGATCTTGTATCCTGATACTTTACTGAAGGAGTTTATCAGCTGTAGGAGTTCCCTGGTTGAATTTTTGGGGTCACTTATGTATACTATCATATCATCTGCAAATAGTGAAAGTTT